>NW_010729083.1:2341355-2351636 GCF_000365185.1 Nelumbo nucifera | reverse complement strand
GGAGGCCCAACTGGGCAGTAGTTTGGAAGGCTAAGTGAGCACACAACCTTAATGGGCCTAAAGCCCATTTCGAACTGGGCTGATTTGATCAGTTTAAATGAGGGGCGGATCTAGGATTGAATCAGCTGATAGGATTGGGCCTTGACCCTATCCACTCAGAGAGTCCAAGATCTAAATAAGATTTAGATCTAGAAGCCTCTTAATAGGATTAGGAGAGGGCTGATCCAATCTACAAGATAAGATAAGGGTTCTCCCTTATCACTTAAAGGGACTCCTGATCCAAATATGATTTAGATCAGCAACTCCTAATGGGATTAGGAGCTGATCCCTTTAAGCCTATAAAAGGAGGAGGGGGCGGCAGCCTTTAGACACACAACACAAGAGAGGAAAAGATCTCTAGTCTTCAGAGCTGAAATCACAGAAGAAAGTTTTCTGCAATCTCTGCAAAACTCTTTCTTGCCGCCTCCTTCCTGCTGCCGCCAGATCTCCAGTTCGATTTCCATCTTTGTAGAAGAGATCAAGATTTGATCTTGATATTAGCCCTTTGTGGAAGGACTGATTGGAAGCAATGCTCACGTGCCATCTAGCTATTCTTGCGAAGGATCAGGTTCTTGGAGAACACTGCTGATTCTGCTCCATCCTGCACTGCGCCATTTTCAGTGGGAGCATTCTTTGGATCCTTCCTTGGGCGTGAACACCTCCACTGAGAGATAATATTTCTCTGTATCAGGTATACCTCTCTCCCACTCCTTTTGGTTCAGATCTGGTTCAGTTTATGGTTCAAGATTGATCATTGAAAATATGATTTTCTAAATAGGGAATGCGATTCCCAGTTGAAGGAAGAGAAAAATTTTTGAAATTCGCCCCTTTATTCCACATTATTTGGGCGACCATATGATGGATCTCTCATCCCTTCACCATCTTCAGTGGAGGTTGGTTTTATGACTGATTTGGGCGTGAACTTCCACCTTGGGATCTACATTTGTGGTATCCGTATCAGGTATACATCTCCCTCTTAGTTGGTTTCAAATCTGGTCTAATTCAATGCAAGACCAACCCTGAAAAATACAGTTTTTCAAAACATAGGGAATTCGATTCCCGAAAGGCCAGGAGGATTAGAAAATTTTTTGAAATTTCGCCCAACCATCTAGCATGATTCGGCCATCCATATTATGCATCCTAACCCTTTCTTCAGTGTAGATGGAGTAACATAATTTGGCAAGTCTACAACTTGCATTTTTTGGCCTCAAAGTGATATTTTTAGGCATGTATGTTTGCTAATGAAGGTTATAGGAGTGTGAACTTACTCTTGTTACTTGTGAGTCTTCCTATATCAACACTGGGTGTGCTTGTGCATGGTTGATTGGTTCAATTGAAAGAACAGTGCTAGAAGTGGTTGATTTAGAGAGAGAAGATCTTGAGACAGTGCCACACATTTCTGGTTTCTTGGTTTTATCATACATTATTTCTAATTTTGTTTCTTTATTTTTCTTTTTAGGTTGAACATATGTAATGAGCAACTCCAAGTGAACAGAGGGAGACATTGGATCAAAGTTTTATATGTTTATTGTTTATTATGAAGGCATTTTTGAAAATGTTATACATTGGGTTGGATGTTAAGGGTTTAAGGGGATGGGGGATGGGCTACCCCCATTGTGTAGCCCCATGAAGGAAAAAAACACTTGGAATGTAATTCATATTTTTCATAAAATTATATATTTTAATAGAAGTTTATGAGTAAATTGATAAGTTGTAAGTTTCTTTTATTCAAAACAAATGTATATCAATATGGGGATGGAAAGCATCACTATATCATTAGAAGAGTTGTATGTTTTCAAGTTGTTAGTGACTTTCTTAAAATGTCACTAGTTCAATGAAATAGTAATGGTTAATAACACCTATAATAAGCAAAATGCAGATGGTTACAAACATGAAATGTATATACTTAAAAATAATTGTTTGCATAATATACACTCACTGAAAACATAGTTGAAAAGTAATGACGTTTTACCGACCCATTTGTGGATTGTACAATGTTCAATCGCTTGCAAAAAGCATCTATGACCTACCAATAAACATTAATTAGTTATTAGTCAGAAATCATTATAAGTAAAAAAGTGTAGCCATTTATTAAATACTACTAACACCACTTTCCACCCATCCATTATCCATCATAGGCAACATTTCACTTTTAAGGCAAATAATCCCATCATAAATAAGTATTGTTTTCTTGCAAAGAAAAAATCTATTATACTAATATCTAAATGCATCATGATTACTAAAATATGTTACTAATGGATATAGAATTACTTACTCCATATCAGCATTATCATAAAAAAAAAAAATCTTCTTAATTACACTCTTTTCTTTTGTTGTCAATTTAGGGAAATTCTTAGGAGAATGAAATACACAACTCTTAATTTTGCTTGCTTTTGGCCCATGAAGTCTTGCTAACAAAGCAAAACAAAAAAAAAAAAAAACTACAAGTAAGATAATGAATGAAAATTTTATGATGCTAGAAGGGAATGGTGCTAAAAGAACTTTGCCCTATTAGAACCCTTTGGTGAATTTCAAGGAATACCCAATAATAAGTTACCACTCATAGGATTCTGGTTCATTAGTTATTAATTCTTTATTTTTCATACTTCTTTGATATTATAATTAAACTCAATTATGGTACATTAAAAAAAAAAGAATACTCATATAATACAGTGAAAATAATTAGTTTACCTTTGCGAAGTTTGTCCAGATTCAAATATGGAGATCTGGAATGTGATTCTGACTTTTATTTTCGTGATTCCCTTTGCATCAAAGATGACCCTTGGTCCCATTCTTTACTTGCATTAATCATGTTATGCTTTGAAATATTTTTACTAGCCGCTAAACCTTCCGTTAAGGGAGGATACTCCAGAATTATAAGACTTGAAGAAGATGAGGCTGGTGCAATATCCCTTTAAAAAGTATTAAGTCGTGGAATGATATGGTTCATTTCTCTGGTGTCATCATGTCTTGAAGCTATCATATTCATTAATTCTTTAAGATTCAACTCAATCACTTTATATATTTCATGTATTTGTCTTGCTAATGCTTCAACGTGATTCACTAGATATTTTAAAATGTAACCATTTGATCCCTGAAAGACACCATAACAAGTTATTTTGCATCATTGAAATTATAGGAAATAAAACATTATAAATACAACCAAATTTACCTCATCTTTTGTAACACCTTTTATGGAACTCTTGGATGAGATACTTGCTTGGGAGTCTTCTCTTCGTAAACCAATTTCAATTTATCTAATAAATTTTCTTTTAAACCATCAACACGCTTTTTCAAGTTCTCTAAGACTTGCAATATTTCTACCAACTATAACAAATATGCAAGTATATGATTTATTGTAATCAAAACTATAAATGAATAAAATCTTAGTAGCACATTCATATCACTGTATTGTCTTCCTTTTCAAAAGTCTCCACCTTTTTATCTTCTTTGTTTAAACTTTCCATAACTTCAATTAAATTCTTCTGTCAATGAATTTAATACATAGTTAGAATAATAGTTATAAAACTTGTTTTGTGAATCAACTTAAAAAATGCTCATGCAATGTTAGTTAGAAAAAAAAAAGGTTTGATGATGATTTCAAATTTCCTTAGATGTATGGGCATAACATATGCAGTAATTAGAAGCTAATATATAAGGCTAAGGAAATCCTTAGATGTATGGAAAAATACAGCACTAGTAATAGCCTTTATTTAGAGAAAAAAGGTTTGATGATGATTTCAAATTTCCTTCTTTCCAAAAGCCAAAATCCTAAAATCCTAGGTTTATTTGCAGTTGTGACATCATATTAGAATTGTGTTTCTTTCGGAAGCATTGTAAGAACAAACATCACATAAAAGTTATAAAACTTGTTTTGTACATTGAAACATCACTTTATATATTCTTTTGTTTACATGGGATTTGAAGCTAGAATATTTATTTATATTGTTCTTAATAGGCTAATAGTTTAATGTTAACATTCGGTGATGTTTAGACAAAAATAAGCTCTCATTTGACAAATTGTGCAGGTGTTTAAGGCTTTAAGCATACTATTTTGGTTACTTTTTTTTTACTTTCTTATATTTTAAGACAATAATCAATTCTGAAGTCTTGTTCAATCTTCATTAATTGTTGGTCACACTTTACGCTTGTTTATTTAATTTAACATGCTACTTGGAATATAGCCTTTTGTGGGTAGTTTGAACCATTACCAGGTTACTAGGTGAAGAGGGACTGGAACCTAGCTATGGTATCAACTTGTAAAATATGCATAATACATGTCAAACAATCATTTTCAGTTTGATAGTTCGATATCATTTAGTGTAGAAGCATTATTCTTTAATATATACTTATCATCTTTTCATGTTCCTTTCTTTTGGTCCATTATGATCTAGGTGACAGGGTTTAGATCTTGGAAACAACCTCTTTGTGTATTTGTAGGGGTAAGGCTGTATGTAGCATCTACCATTTCATTATTATATATCTATATTGGTTGTTGATGGTGCACGATCTTGTCACTCCTATCTGGAAATGGCTGCGCTCCTAGCTGACGACGGACGAGAGCTACCTGTAAGGAAGAAGAAGGATCCCGAGAGGGTTTTCCTGGTGGGAACACTCCAATGTTTAAGTTAGTAAGTTGGGAGAGCAAAAGAAAGAGAGAGTTGTAGAGAAATTAGAGAGCTAAAAGTGATGATCACGCAATACCTTTGCCCATGGGGGTCGGGGTCCTTATATACTGGTCTTTTGACATGTCAGGTACAACCACCTCCGAATCTCTGCTGTGGCGATTTGTTGTCAAATAACGGCTTGGAGTGGCTGGTCGTTATTTGTCAGAGCTGAGCTGTCAGGCAAAGGTGGTCGCTGCAGAGTATGGCCCTACCAGACAAGAAACAACCTCTAGTGATGGCAGGCACGACGCCGCCAGGCGAGAGACGTGGGTGCAGTCTGGCAGGTACGATTGTCAAGTAGAAAATCTCCTATGATACGCCGAGCTGCTCTGCAGCGAGCTACCTAATACCGAGCTGTCGGTGATGCGCCGAGGTGCTTCTCCGAGGCGGGCCCTTAAGAGCCTACTTAAGTTTAGGCAGGAGCGACCTTATCCTAGTCAAGGGGGTGATGAGCTTAACCCGAGGTGTCTTCAGCTCGGGATGCTCCCTACTTGGGAGGGTCTTAGCTTGGGGTGCTCCCTATTCAGGAGTCTTAACTTGGGTTATCGGAATATCATTTTGTAGCAAGCTGTCACTTTCAGCGGGCTGGGTCAACGAGCTTTGTTACGTTGAGTTGTACCGAACTCATTATGCTGAGTTGTCACTTATGTCGAGTCACGTTCACGTGTCCCCTTTTTATGAGGTCGGGCCAAATCACCCTCCATCAATTGCCCCCCACTCCCCGGGCCAGGGGTCCTGACCTGGTGCGGGGAGTTCATGGCGTGATGGGTGGATTTGGCTCAAGGTTCAGGCCGTCCAGTCAGACAGTTCATCGGTCGGACCAGTTCGGTTGCTCGGCTCAATCAAGGATAACCCGGGTTGTGTACAGTTCACGCACGGACATCACGTGATCTATAGACTCCGCGGACGCCAAAAAACATGCTAAACTGATTTCACCTCGGGGGTCGCGCAACCAGTTTTCTTGAGAGCCGTTGGATCGTCCTGATCTTGATCGTTGATCCCCTGACCTTGCGGCTATAAATAGGGGGGACCCGAGTCATTTTCTTCGCCATAAGTTCACTAGTGTTCGCCTTGAGGTCGCGGTTAAAATCCTCAGCTCGGGTTTTCTAGTTCGTCAGTCCTTCAGTTCGGTCTTTCTTCTTGGTGAGTCTCCCCTAGCTTTTCTATTTTAGTTTGGTTTAGTTCAATAGTCATGTCGCAACTTAGTTTTGATAGTCTCTTAGATGAGCCCGAGGAAGGTACCTCGGCTCAGGTCAGTCCTCCCGAGGTGGAGTCATCCTAGGAGGCACGAGAGGCCGCAAATAATCTGGCGTCTACTTCTCATCAAGGTCAGGTGCCGGATAGGTTCGGTCCCTTGATGCTGACCGTAGATAAACTTAGGGCTTTGATAGGTCGATACCACCTCCCGAAAGAGTACATCTACAGTCTCCCCGTAACTAACTTCCCTTGGGAGCACAATCATAACGAGATTGTAATCTTCGAAGAGCAACTCGTGGCTGGTCTTCGCTTACCTTTGCATCCCTTGATCATCGAGGTTCTGAAGTTCTTCGACATTACTATAGACCAATTACACCCAAACTCAATTTGGGATGTAGTAGGGACGATCTCTCTTTTTTACGAGTACTGTCTACCTCTCGACCTCAAAATTTTTTCTTCTATTTTATCGATTAAGAGAAATTCTTCCTGCATCCTTCCTGAGCATAGACGAACCTATTATCTGTCACCTCGCCCAGGCTATAAACTTTTACACGAACTACCCAATAAGATCCCGGCCTGGAAATGGAGTTATTTCGTAGTTCGCAATCCCACAGGGTGGCCTTTCCCTACCCATTGRAGGGCTGCCATTCAGGATTCTGGCGTTAGGCTAGACCTGAAAACAAGGAAGACACTCCAATCATGGGTAGAGCTCGGCTTCCACTGCAAGGACTACCTTTCCGAAGATAAGCACGTGCAGGCCGGCTTGAGTTATTTTCAACAGTTGGTATTGTATTCTTGTTGACGTTGCTAACGCCAAGTTTTGTGGCAGCTCCCATGCATCTCAGCACGGACAAGCTTCTAGAGCGGATGAAGGGAAAGAAGAAGAAGCGAGCTACTAAAAGAGCTCGTATTGAGTCTCCAGAGCCCGTCATCCCTGTGCCCAAACAGCCTTCCAGTGCGCCTCCGGTGATCGACTTGGAGTCGGAGAAGGTCCCACCTCGTGTGCCCGAGACATCTTCGGGACTCGCCCCTACGAAAACCATTGCTTCTTCGGGGAGCGAAGGATCAGTTCGGAGTATCCTGACCTCGCAATATAGCCTTCAAAAGAGCAAAGAGGTTGTATACTCTGAAGAGGTCGCCAGTTGGGAAGAACTAACGCCTGCTCAGCTCGAAGCTCGGGCGGCTACCCACTACATGGTGGTAAGTCTTGTTTTACTTCAATTTTTTTTTTTTTTGTATTTGTAGCCTTGGCGGTACTAACTTATATTCTTGGCAGGTGAACTTCGCTGTACACGCCTTGACCTACCAGTCTGAGCAGCACTTAAAGCGGGCTCCAGATCAGCCACCTACTGAGCTTGAAGCCTTTGCGGTAGCCCTCCGCCCTAGCCTCGACCAATTCTCCCTCGAACTCCTCCGAGCTCTTGTAATCCTGGACAACCTTGACTTTGGCCTCCTCCATGGCGTTAAGGAGAATCTGAATTCGCTTCTTGACATCTGCCTCGAGGTTCTCCACCTTACGCTCCAGACTCGCCTTCTCTGACATCAGTGACTCGATAAGCTCTTTTTGAGCTCGCACACTGTTCTCCAGATGATGGATCTTGCCGCGAGCTAAATTCAGTTCAGTATGAGCCTCATGGGATGAAAAGATGGAATCTGTACATTGCTACAGTGGGATGCATGTCAAGTTCATTTCTTCTTCTCCTTTGTTGTCGCCAAGGCCCACCAACAAGGTTTGAGTAAGGGCTCCAACTTGGGCCGGGTTAGGCCAAATCCAATTGAGCCGGATTTAACTTTATATTTGGATGTATAAATATTATAGAAACATATATTTATGTATGCAAGTTCTCATGTTTATATATTTATGCATGCATATTGTGTAAAAAATTTTAAATTTTAAATTTAAAGGCAGAATGGCAAATTTCTTAAAATACCTCTATGGTTTAGGAAATTGACTTATGCACCCCTACTATTTAGAAATTAACTTAAAGTACCTCCAAGTTTTCTAACAATTGATTAAACCCTCATTGTCGTTAACATTCATAACGAAAAAATGGAAAAGACTAATTTACCCATTATTCTTCTTTAAATTTTCAAAATGAAACATTTCAATAAATCTACTGCAATAGCACCCGACCACTAAAAACTCCAGCTTAACCAGGAATCCCTATTACATCAATTGTTCCTCCTGAATTGACCAACAAAACCACTGTAGCGGGCACTTTGAAACCAGAATCCAAGGGAACAGTCCCCAAGTCAGCGCCCAATGGTCGTGCATGGAGGCTTGATGATGTCTTTAGTCGATAGAGTCTGCCTAATCTCTCAAAGCAATGTTAGTTTTCTAACAAACGTCTAGCGATGTGATCATGAAACCAAAGTTCAAAATATCGATATATCCAATACGTTGGTAGAGGTGTAGCCATATCGAAACTTTAAACCTTGCATGTAACCATTAATTGATCTCACGGACTCCAGTTTACTACCATGCTCATGTGGATTTCGTCTTTGTTTATTTTGCTACGAGGATTCTCGAGGATGATGGGCGTTGTTCTGGCTGGAGGTAGCAGTATGATGTAGACTAGGAGATGGGTGTGAATGGAGGTGCTCAACCATTACACTTGCCTCATTGTTGTAGCATGAATACAAGGTCCTTAGGGAGTCTTTGTATTCTCAGAATATAATGCTTGCGGGATTTTCTTTCTTTTTTAGCATGTCTTTGCATGGTCTGTTCACCACTAGAGCTCTGATTTTCCTTCATAAAGATGTGAAATATAAGATAGGGATATGAAGCACTTTGGGAGCTCAACTAAACCTCTTTTGAGTTTGATTCTTACATGTATTGAGTTTCATTTTGAAAATTTGAAGAACAATAGAAGGCAAAAGTGACCACAAAAGGGTAAAATTGGGTTTTAAAAATATTTTATACATCATGTGGTGTCACATGCATATGGATTGTAATGGACCCTAAAAGCAGGGTAGGGCTAGTCAATTGTCAGAAAGCTTAAGGGCACTTTAAGACAATATGTAAAAGGCAGGGATAGATCTAATCAATTTCCTAAACCATAGGGGGTACTCTAAGAAATTTTCCCTATTTCTAAAGGGTTCGACTATGATGCTAGAAAGACATGATTATGGAAAAACTTACAACCAATCAACCAGCATCATAAAAGTACTAATCAATCAGGTGGATTTTCATCAAAGTTAATTCACGAGGGACTTGTGATTGGTTAAAGCCTTTCCGATATCATACCTTTTTGGAATCATAGATTTTTCCTTTTCTAAAACATCACAATTAGGTCATTTTACACAAAACAATATTAAAATTGAATTAACTTGAACTCTTGAGTTTAAAAAAATAACATCATTTGACAAGGTTAGAGAAGTTGGACCGACCCAAACCTAACCTGATCCCATCCCAACTGGGTTAGGGTTAGAGTTGGGGGTTCAACAGCTCGGGTTGGGTTTGGATTGGCCTTAACCCGACCTAACCCCCCCTCCAACTTGCACCCTTAGCTTTTGAGTTTTTAACCCATTATAGTATGTATGGCAAGCTAGAACGTTTTCAAGATAATTACCAAAACACCGAGTGGGAGGAAAAACTTGGTTTTATTGGACTAAATTGCTCTTCTTAAATACCCCTCGCAAATTAAAGATTTCAAATGATCTTGGGACGAAGAAATCCAATTATTGAAAGCTGCTTGAAGGAGATCATGTTAGTAATGGGTTCACTTCTCTGAGCTGTTTCACAAAGAACATTTTTTTTTTCTGAAAAATTCTTCTAGCATTCAAGATTTTATGTGTTATTTGTTGTTTTCACTTCTTTTTAGTTTGATGGGTTGATAGTTAATCTCAAAATCCTTTTCTCTTATTTTATCTTGGTTTTATAATAATTTTGACACCTCTTAGCATTTTTATTTTTTTTCCAATAAGAAACCAATTTTGCATTGCGTGAATATATTGGACCGGTGYATCTAGATTTCATACACTTTCATGATTCATTGGGAATGACCCCCGCACTAAGTATGGCCATTAATCTGAATTATTTCAAAAAAATTTAAATTATATATTAGAAATTTAGCTTAGGTCACTACAAGAAAAACCGGATAGCCGGCGGTATACAAAATGCCGGGGTAGACCCATGTATACTGACGATTTTAGCATAAGCGCCAAGATTGGATCAAACCACCGATCAATAGAAAACAGGGCGGCGGTTCAATCAATAAAGCCGGCGGTTTTAAAACATTGAACCGGCCGGTCATGAATTTTTCTTGGACCGGCTGAATAACAAAATTTCCCTCCAAAAAACATTGGTGTGTTCGTGCGCCACTCTCTGCTGCTTCGTTTTTGAGAGAGGAACGTCTCCTCTTCTCCACTTCGTCTC
>NW_010729083.1:2302570-2335415 GCF_000365185.1 Nelumbo nucifera | reverse complement strand
ATTTCAGGTTTGCAGCAGCATTACATGATCTAGAGATTGATTGTTGGGTGATGAAAAGCTTTTTTTATTAAAGAATCAATATGCACCATGCATTTGTTTTATTAATTTTATGCTTTAGGTTTCAGCAGGTGTCAACTGAAATTCATATTTATAAAAAAAAAAATTTAAAAACCTAAGCTGGCAGTCAAACAAACCGCCACCTTTGGTAAAGCATTACACTTAAACCGGCAGTTGATATAATGTCTATGCCGGCAGTCCAAACTGCCACTTTTGTCGAAATAAAACATTAATAGCAGTGGTTTAATTAGATGAAAGTTTGCCGGATTTGATTACAAAATTTAACTAAGGTGACATTTTGTGGTAGTGACAAATTAATCTAAGCCGGCGGTCAAGGGCGTTGGCTCAATAACTAAATTGACGGTTTGTGCGATCGTCGGCTCAATAACTAAGCCGGCGATTCTCTAAAAACTGCCACCCAATGTATGGTTGGAACGGGTCCCTAGGATGGTGGTCTTTGTATTCTAGATCGGTGTCCATGACCTAGGGCGGTGCAAGTAAAGAAGGCGGCCACTAAACCGCTGGCTCAAATCTATGCTGGTGGTTTAAAAGGCTAAGTCGGCGTTTTAGCAAGCGCAGGCTTATAGCCTGTTTTTCTTGTAGTGGGTTTTATTTGATTTTTTAATAGATTTTTATTTGAACTAATTAGATACCATATTTTATCTAGAAGAATGGGCCCACACCATTTATATTATTTTTATTATTTCATTTGAGGTTCAAAACTTATGCTTATATGGTAAGTTTGATTTTGGATTCTTATTTAATTTTAAAATATTAGATTAGGTTTAATTTTCAATTAACAACCTACTTCATCTAAAAAATGGGACCTATATCATATAAACTATCAAGTCTTTATGTTAGTCTCATATCTACTGTTTTTGTCCATTTATTAATTATTTAATATTTTTCATTTAATTAATCATTTTCCTTTTATCAGTTTATTAATTTTTTAATATTTATTCATGTTTTATTATAGTTTCTTATTTAAATAGTCATATTCAATTTAATCATCTTCTTTTAACTTTTTAATCATTTTCTAGTCCTTCCATCTAGCTATTCCATTTTAATCCATTTATTAAATGGTTAATAATTAATGCTATGATTTTATTAATAATTTTAAATTTAATTATTTTTTACTTGATTAATCATTTTTAGTGGTTTTGTTATGCTAATCTCTATTTTTTCTGTTTACTTAGAAATTTAAAACCATGTCTTACAGTATCCACAATGAAACAATGAAAGGGAATTCAAACACTGAATGAAATTAAATAGATGCCATTAATTTATCCACTATTAAGGCTTCAATGACTGCTTCTACATAAGAAAGATCACCAGTAATTAAGCAAACGCCAATAGTGTATATTTCTACATTAACATACTGAGGAGAGAAGGTTACAACAAGACTAAGATCTAAAACTTCCGGTGCTTTAGCATCAAAACTCAATTCCAGTCTAACCATAACTTGGCTTGCTTTCTTAACACAACAGGTTATAAACCCTCTTTGTATAAGCACCAATAAAACAAATAGGGGGCGTTCTTTTTTTTGGATTTTGAGAGGGGGGAAGTTGGTCAATAGGATTTTGGCTCCCATTGACCAAGAATCCCATGTTATTTTTCAGATTAATGTGGGGACCAGTGAAAGTTTATTTTCCTAAGTATTACTTACCTTCCTAGGTGGGTAAATAACTTTCCCACCTAAGAAGAAAGTTGCTAACACTTGAATGGGACAAAAATGCCCCTTTTAATAATGGATTCTTATGGCTAAAATGGTCATTACCTTATTTACCTGAGAAATAAAAGAACATGAGTAAATGCACTTACCCAGGTAAGTGTTTCACAAGAAAAACTTACCCAAATAATTGCATTTACCCGAATAAGTAACTTACCATAAATCTAAATTGTTTTACCCGTCTGAAGATGGAATTCGAGTCTACAATCTGTACATTAATTCCAAATGCTCCTTAGTTAATTTCAAAACCTAAGGCATAGCCACATCTGGGCCAATACCTTGCTGTTCTTTAAATTTTCCACAAAATGTATGCATGTTTGAATAATGTGCTTTTTCCTTTTTTTTGTGCAAGTTCTGATATCTAAGATCTAGATTCAAGAAATGGAGCATATGGAATACTTGAAAATGGGTGTGAACCATTTGTTGTTCAATGAGAAAAGGTGCTCTGCCAAGCATCTATAGGTATCTCAAAGCGTCTTTTCCTTTATCCACTACAGGAAAATAGAGTATTAGCGGCAGTTTTCTATTTGGCAGAAAGGTGGCTCCCCCCTCTCTTTCATATTCAGCTTGATACCACCGGATGACATCTTGTAGGTAAATCTCTCTCTCTCTGGGCGGATTCACCTATGGATGCCAACATCCATAGAACACACCAAAAGATGTTTAAATAACATGAACAAAAAGAGATGCAACATTGCCCCTTTTCCTGTAGGCAAGGTGTAGTTAGGATGGAAAAAATGCAAATTCGAAAAGTTTAACAAACACAAAGCATCAAAAGTAGTAATGATAAAATTAAACTATTGTATAAATAATTTGGAAAAAGCACCTGTTGCTTGAAGGAAGGGTCTCACTCCTCAATCCTCCCTTCTATCTAATTATTCCCGTTGAATCCTGAATCGATCAACATGTAGTCATAGAATGAAATGGTGAATAAGTTCTTTAATCGAAAATATATTCATAATATTGAGGGGGCATTTTTTTTTTGGATTTTGAGAGGGGGAAAAGTTGGTTAATGGGATTTTGATTCCCATTGACCAAGAAAGCTATGTTCATTTTTCAGATTTATGTGAGGACCAGTGAAAGTTTATTTTCTTGTGTATCTCCTAGGTGGGTAAATTAACTTTTATATCTAGGAGAAAGTTGCCAATACTTGAATGGGACAAAAATGCCCCTTTTAATAATGGAATTTTTATGGCTAAGATGGTCATTATCTTATTTATATGGGAAATAAAAGAACATGGGTAAATACACTTACCCGGATAATGATTTACCAAAAAGCGGACGGGACATGAAGAGTTTGTGTTTGAAATAAACATCAATTAGGGTGAATATATTTTTGGATATGAAGACAGATGTCTCTAAAGATAACTTTTAAGATGCTTTTTCTCGAAAAAGTAAGATATGCCACTTGTTTGAGGGAAAAGCTCCGATAGAGGAATTAGGTCCATACACAAAATTATCTCGGGCATGACTGATTTATCATCTCTTGCTCCAACTCCTCTTTTTGTAAACTAGGTCTCTAAGAATATCTTGTTTGTTCTAGTTTATGTTGATGACTCTTTGTCACTTGCTCTGACAAGCTGCTATCTCTCATTACCTCATTGTTACCAAGAGTGCTTCCTTTGTTATCAAAGATTTGGGTGACCATCATTTTTAAGGATATAGAAGCTCATCGTACCCATTCTGGTTTGTTCTTCTCTCAAGTCTCAACAATGGTATACGAATAAGGCATTTCAGTTTGGCCTATGCATCACTCCCTCCACTTCCCTTTGCTTACATGTATTTTCTGATGCCAACTAGGTGGGTTGTTTGGATGACCATCAAAGCCAATAAGTGTTTTGTCTTTAGGGATGGTAATTTCTACCCTACCCAGTGGGTATACACACCCCTATCTGCTCCGACGTGCTGTTTTTTTTTTCTTAAAGGATACGGACAGATTTTGGGATTCTACAACCCGTATGGGTATAAGTAAGGTATGGTATTAGGCTAAACCCAATCCTCCCTGACCCACATATTGTTGAAAAACATATGAACTTTATGTATTAAGTGTTGAATTTAATAATAATTTGAATTTTATGTAAAGGATAATTAATAGTTTGTGTTTTTTACATATCTTAATCAAATAATTGGAAATTTTGCCGTTTGTTTATGTTATTTTATTTATTTATTGCTCATATATAACAAAAAACAATAAGAAATTAGATGCAGGTTCTATACCCAACAACCCACCCTATCCTTGAATGTGGAGAGGGTATAGGGTCAGGAAGGGTTATTTTGCATTTCCATATAAAAAGAGGGTTTGGATTCTGAAAATTCAACTTACTACAGGTTTTGGAAATTTTACTGTTTGTTTATGTTATTTTATTTATTTATTGCTTATATATAACAAGAAACAATAGGAAATTGGATGTAGGTTCTAAACCCAACCCACCCTACCCTTGAATGTGGAGAGGGTATAGGGTCGGGAAGGGTTATTTTGCATTTTCATGTAAAAAGAGGGTCTGGATTCTGAAAATTCGACTCGTTACAGGTTTTGGGGCAAATATGGGTGAGGAGGTTTAGGGAGATGGATAAGGTCTAAATTTTACAAGACCCACCCCGTTGCCATCCCTCTGTGTCTTTATGGGTTCCAACATCTCTTAAAGTTCTAGGAAGCAGCGTATAGTCTTTTGCTCTAGGGTTGAGGCTATTGTCGCCTCTGAATTCATTTGAATTTTTTGTCATACTTAGACAGCTGGGTCAACCAAATTAATAAACCATTACATCATATTTAAATAGTACAATAATGTAAAACTTTGTATATTGTGTTTCTAAACCTTATTTTGTACCCTACATATTTGCATGTATTTGCATTCTTCCTGGTAAGAATACAGTCAAAAAATTTGTATATGATATTTCTAAATTTTATATATTTGCACTGTACATATTTGTATTTGCACCTTTTCTATTGGAAAGAGTATAAATATAAACATGTAGGGTGCAAAACCTTATAATTTGCATTATTTTTGTATGTATTCATACTATACATATTTGTATTTGTACTCCTTCCAAACTAAGCCTTAATGTCAAACATGTTTCGGAGTATCAATTAAAGAAAAAAATATCACGATAAATAGTGTATTACTTAATTCAGGAACCTGATACTATTCTTTATGTTTTCAATCTGAGGTTTATAGGATAAGTATGTTATTAGGAGGGATTATTAGAACTTTTGAGAAATAAAAAAAAATACCTCCTAAATCCCTGTAAAGCACGCTTTTATGAGAATGCATACAGTACAATACACATGGATACATTGTGATGATACTTTGCAATTTGACCTAATGCTATAGCAAGGTTTTTAAAATTGGACTGGACAATAAACTGTTCTAGGTCCTGTTTTTAGGTTTTATGTTCTGATTGTCTGGTCCAAATTGGTGGTCTGCTCTGACAGAAAAAAATAAAAAATTTTAAAAAAGAAAAAAAGGCCAAAAACCATTGTCCGGGTCAACAATTTGACGGTTCAATCACCCGAATCAATAGTTTGTTGATCAAATCAACGATTTTTGGCCAAAAAACAATTTTAAGATAAAACGGTACCAGTCAGGTCTCAGTTTTTTGGTCCAGTCCGATTTAAAAACATGCTAGATGGCATAAGTTTTCATTCAACTGAAACTCGGTTCAAAGAATAATAATGTACAAATGGTTGTCAAGAAATAAAAAAACACGGACCAAGTAGAAACTAGAGTGCAAGTAAAAGCAGTACGTCCTAAACTAGATGCCGGCAGCCTGTAGCCATGCATGTTTACTTGGCGTCTGTTTGGCATTGTTGCCGTTGTTCCAAAAAACAGTGACATATCAGTGTCATGTCAGAAAAAACGGTGCTCTAGGAAACACCTGTTTAATTTGTTTGGAACCATTTTTCCACAAAAAATGGTGCTCCAAGCCACATCTTAGAAATTGAGAAGGTGTGGTTTGGAGCAATGCCGAATTTGACGTTTCCTAGAGCTGCAGCTCATTGCTGCCAATAAGGACATGATGTGACACTGAATAATAGGTACAAGTGCTGAAAACGTTTCTTGGAGCATTGGTACCAAACAGAAAATGTTGTTATTGTTCCAGGAAACGTCCTACCTGGTAACAACGTTTTCAAGCAAAAAAAAGGCACCATTTTCTAAAAAAACAGTACTTTCAACCCATACATCAGAAGTACCGTTTTCTCATATGCAACATTGATGCCAAACATATACTTACATTTCCCTTCCTTTCCCTACTTTCTCCTTCAAAACAAACATAGCCTTAGTGTGTTAAGTGGGAAACCGAGTATGAATCAGGTGAGAGTTAATTATAAGCTTATGTAAACAGCTTACAACGAGTTCCCGCAGCTTGACGTGAGTGTCATCACTACCTCGCGAATCACAGAGGAGGTAGCCCTTGAAGCCTGCTGAAGACCCGGACTCGGAAGTGGAGAGCGACGGTGATGACATTGCAGAGATCAATACCGATGACAAGGCTGGCTCCCCCGCCGAGGCTTTGGGCAAGAGCGACGAGTGCCCCAAGTAGTTTTTTGTACTATGAGCCTACGAACTCTGCTTCCTTTTCTTCTTTCCCCCTTTGTAACGAACTCTTATAATGAAATACATTTTTTGTTAAGTGTTGTGCAATTGATCTTCTGACCATGGTGATTTTTCTAAACTGTTGAACTATCGAGCTAGATGACCGAAGTAGGGGTTCCTTAGCTGTTACCCCGAACTATCACTTAGGGGCAATTTCATGAGGTGTATACTGAAGTGAGCGACATTGTAGGGTGCATGCCCGACCTGTCTGCGCATTGGTTACATCGCCTATGTCAAATTGCCTAATATGCCCAAGCTATTATAGGTTTTCATACTCAAGCTGCCTATACTATAGGCATTTTAGAGTACTTTGCCCATGCCAAAGAGGTGACTAGGTCTTTTGTGGTGCCGAGGTCTTTTGTTAAATCAGCGTTTTAGCCCTTAGGTTAGGGGAGCGACTTATAGTCCACTCTCTTTTGGAGTTCACCCATGCCGAAAAGGCAACTGGATCTTATAGTGCCGAGGTTCTTTTGTTAGCTCGGCACTTTGGGCCCTTAGGCTTTGGGAGCGACTTCTGGTCTACTCTCTTTTGGAATTCACCCATGCTGAAGAGGTGACTGGGTCTTATAGGGCCGAGGTTCTTTTATTAGCTCGGCGCTTTGGCCCTTAGGCTTGGGGAACGACTTATAGTCCACTCAGCTCAACAATTACAGGTAATATTGCCTTAAGTTGACAATATTCCATGCCCGAGGTATCTGCTTCCCTTCTAGGTTTTCAAGCTCATACGTTCCTTCCCCGAGCACCCGCTTTACTCGATAGGGTCCTTCCCAATTTGGCCCGAGCTTACCAACACCGGGCTTAGGTACCATGACTTAACGAAGAACCAGGTTTCCGACGTGGAGGTTCCACTTCTTAACCCTTGCGTTATACTACCGAGCTACTCTTTGCTGGTAGGCCATGGTCCTAATGTATGCAAGGTCCCGTACCTCGTCAAGTAGGTCGAGGTTGGTGCGTAGCTCATCCTTATTTGCTTCGTCGTCGTATGCTTCTAAGCATAGTGTTGGGACCTCGATCATGGCTGGGATGACTACCACTGTCCCATAAGTGAGGTTGAAGGGAGTCTCACCCATCGTGGTCTTCATAGTGGTTCAGTAAGCCCATAGTACGTTGGGTAGTTCGTCTACCCACAGTCCTTTAGCTCGGGCTAGGCATGCCTTCAGTCCATGGAGAATGACCCTGTTCGTGACTTCCGCTTGACCATTTGCTTGAGGGTGCGCCACCGAGGTGAAATTTTGTTGTATCCCCATGTCTTTACACCAGTTCTGGAATTTGATATCTTCGAATTGTTTGCCGTTGTCAGAGATGAGCACTTGGGGTAGTCCGAAACAACAAACTATGTTCTTCTAGAAGAAGTTCTGCACACTTCGCACTGTGATCGTTGCGACAGCTTCGACCTCCACCCACTTAGTGAAATAATCAACTACTACCACTAAGAACCTCCTCTGTCTTGTCGCTGGTGGAAATGGTCCGAATATATCGATTCCCCATTGTGCGAAGGGCCACGGGCTGATGAGGTACTTGACGTCAGTAGCGGATTGGTGGTGGATGTCGGCATGCTTCTGACACTTGACACACCTTCTCACGAACTCAATCGCATATGCCTTCATCAATGCCCAATAATATCCTTGTCTTAGCGCCTTCTAGGCGAGAGCCCTGCCCCCCATATGTCCGCCGCACAAACCCTCATGAGTGTCGCAGAGTATGAGCTCGGCTGCGGAAGGTCGTAAGCAGTGCAAATAAGGGAACGTGTAGGATCTTCGGTACAGTCGTCCATCTATCATGACGTATTTGGCTGCCTGACGCTCTACCCTTCTGGCAGCATTACGATCTGCAGGGAGGGTCCCATGTGGCAGGTAGCTCGCGAGTGGATCAACCCAGCTTGGCTCTGCCTGTACGATAGGAGCGACCTCCTCTGCCCCCCCCCCCGAGAATGCTAGGTCGAGGCAGGTTCTCTATGTACACGGTTCTCATGATGTTATCGCTTGTGCTGGCTAATCGGGATAGGGCATCGGCCTCACCATTCTCAGATCTCAGAATCTGCTTGATGAAATAGGACTGGAAGTTGAGCCAAGCCTCTCTGACTTTGGCTAAGTAGGCAACCATGGTTGGCTCACGAGCATCATCTTCGTCGGTGACCTGGTTGACCACGAGCTGGGAATCGCTGTAGATAACGATGTTCTAAGCTTTTACTTCATTCGCTAGGGCTAGCCTGGCTATCAACAGCTCGTACTCTGCTTCATTGTTGGACGTAGCGAACTCAAAGCGTAGCGCATACTCCAATCACACCGCTTGGCCCATAAAGAACGATTCCAGCCCCGCTAACCTGCTGATTTGACGAGCCATCCACATGGAGGATCCAGGGCTCTTCATCCCAAGTCGGGTTCAGTCTAACCAGGAGAAGCCGCACTAATTGGAGCTTCCTCGCTGTGCTCGGGTTCGACTAACTTAGGGACCTCGGTGCTGAAAGTGCATTCCATGATAAAGTTAGCTAAGACTTGCCTCACTTCGTCAACCTACCAGAGACCTCGGGCTTGAGCAAGACTTGCCCTAGAGGAGGAGATGAACTAGAAAAACGAGAACCCATCCGAGAAGAGGAAAAGAGAAGGTGAGACCTCAATTAACGGGACAATAAGAGGAAGAAAGAACCAACTCAGGGAGGAAAGCCAGACCAGTCTTTCCGAGCTTTTCCAACTGAAAGGACAAACTACATGCCCTTGAACACGAAGCGAACAGAAATCCTCATGGCGATCAAGGACACATCTTATGTGAAGTGGCCACCTCGGATGAGAGGAGACCCGAAAAATAGAAATAAAAATTTGTATTGCCATTTTCATAGAGATCACGGTCATAGCACCAAAAATTGTAAAAACCTCCACGATGAGATAGAAGAGCTCATCCGTCGCAGGTATTTAAGAAATTTTGTACAAAGTGATAATAAAACAGGACGGCAGGGAGAGCAAGGTAGAGACGCCCCTGAGTCCAGCAACAGGCAAAATGAGTAGCCGCAAAGGCAGCCACCCGAAGAGAGGTCAATTCGGGAAACAATCCAAATGATCACCGGCGGATCGATCGTTGCGAGCTGCACCTCAGCCGCAACAAGGACCTCGGCTTGCGAGATCAAAAGAGAAGAGCGGAATCCCTCGAAGCGGCCAAGGATAGAGGAACCGATTTTCTTCACCGAAGATGACGCGCGCGGAGTCCTGTACTCCCACAATGACACGCTCGTTGTAAAGATGAGAATCAATGATTTCGAGGTAAGGCGCGTCCTCGTCGACTCCGGCAATTCAGCAAATATACTCTTCAAGGCCATGTTTGACAAACTTCAGCTTCGGAAAAGCGATCTCAAGCCCGCGGACACTCCCTTGGTGGGCTTCAGCGGAGAGGAAGTCAAGCCCCTGGGGAGAGTTACAGTACATGTGGAGGTCAGCACATGGCCTAGTATTGTGAGATTCGATCACACTTTTCTAGTGGTTGCGACTCCCTCCCTATACAATGCCATAATAGGTCGGCCAATCACCCACGCTTTACACGCAGTGGTGTCCACCTATTACTTGGCTATGAAGTTCCCAATGGACTTCGGAGTAGGGGTACCACGGGGCGACCAGCTCGAGTCTTGCAAATGCTACGTCGCCGCCCGAAAAGGGAAAGCCAAGGTGGCTGACGACCTCAAGTTGGAGTGACCTGCGGAGCAGCATGAAGACCGAGCTTTGCCCATAGAAGAGACGGTCATTGTACCTACTTCGATAGACGATCCAGCTCGAACTCTCCAGATCGGCACTTCAATTGAGGATCCTTTACGATCTCAACTAGTAAGCTTTCTACTTAAAAATTTAGATGTTTTTGCATGGTCCGCGACATAGATGCCCGACATAGACCCCGGAGTCATTACTCACAAACTGAACATTGATCCTGTAGTTAGGCCCGTTAGACAGAAGAAATGCAACCTAGCCCCAGAGCGTTGGAGAGCAGTCAACGAGGAGGTTGGGAAGTTCCTCACAGCCGATTTCATCAGGGAGGTCCATTACCCGTTTTGGGTAGACAATCCCGATCTGAATCGATCTTGCCTGAAGGACTGCTTCCCACTTCCCAAGATAGACCGTTTGGTGGACGCAACCTCAGGGCATGAGTTGTTGAGCTTCTTGGATGCTTACTCGAGCTACAATCAGATCAGAATGGACCTTGCCAATGAGGAAAAAACGACCTTCATAACCGAACTAGGCCTGTACTGCTACAAGGTCATGCCCTTTGGACTGAAAAATGCCGGGGCTACTTTTCAAAGACTTGTAAACCGATTGTTCGAGCCATTGATCGACAAAAAAGTAGAGTGCTATGTAGATGACATGGTCGTCAAAACCCAGTTTTTGAATGATTCAATAATAGATCTGCATTCTGGTTTTGAAATTTTGTGCAAGTTTAACATGAAATTAAACCTGAACAAGTGTGTTTACGGTGTCACCTCGGGTAAATTATTAGGTTACGTCGTCAACCAACGTGGCATTGAGGCCAACCCTGATAAAATTAAGACCATCTTAGATATGAGACCACCCCGGAAATTGAAGGAGGTTCAGAGGTTGAATGGCCGCATAGCTGCTCTGAGCTGCTTCATGTCTAAATCGGCAAATCGCTGCATGCCTTTCTTCAAAGAAATTAAAAGAAGCAAGGACTTCGAATGGACTGAAGAGTGCCAGCTCGCTTTTGACGAGCTCAAAAGGTACCTCGCTAGTATCCCTGTATTAACTCGACGCAATGAGGGAGATATTTTGGAGCTTTACCTCTCCACGAGTGATGAGGTAATCAGCTCGGTACTGATAAAAGAAGTAGATCGGGCCTAGCGGCCCATCTATTATGTTAGCAAAGTGTTGCAGGAAGCAAAGACGAGGTATATAGAGATCAAAAAGTTGGCGTACGCGCTAGTTGTTGCAACTCGGAGACTTCAACCATACTTCCAAGCTCATACAGTCGTCGTCCTAACCAATAAGCCTCTGAGGCAAGTCTTGCTCAAGCCCAAGGTCTTCGGTAGGTTGACGAAGTGGGCCATCGAACTCAGCAAGTACGACATCCAGTACAAGCCACGAACTGCTATCAAGGTCCAAGCCTTAGCTGACTTTGTCGCAAAATGCACTTTCAGCACCGAAGTCCCCAGGTCGAACGAGCCCGAGCATAGCGAGGAAGCTTCAACCAGCGCGGCCTCTCTCCTGGTTAGACCGAACCCGACCTGGGATGATGAGCCTTGGATCCTCCATGTGGATGGCTCATCAAATCAGGAGGGTAGTGGGGCTGAAATCGTTCTGTACGGGCCAAGCGGTGTGAAATTGGAGTATGTGCTATGCTTCAAGTTCGTTGCGTCCAACAATGAAGCGGAGTACGAGGCGTTGATAGCCGAGCTAGCCCTAGCGAGTGAAGTAAAAGCTAAGCCCATCGTTATCTACAGCGACTCCCAACTTGTGGTCAACCAGGTCACCGGCGAATATGATGCTCGCGAGCCAACCATGGTCGCCTACTTAGCCAAAGTCAGAGAGGCTCTGCTCAACTTCCAGTCCTACTTCATCAAGCAGATCTCGAGATCCGAGAATGCTGAGGCCGATGCCCTGTCCTGATTAGCTAGCACAAGCGATAACACCATGAGAATCATGTACAAAGAGAACCTACCTCAGCCTAGCATTCTCGGGGGGGCAGAGGAGGTCGCTCCTGTCGTACAAGCAGAGCCGAGCTGGGTTGGTCCACTTGCGAGCTACCTACTACACAGGACCCTCCCTGCAAATCGTAATGCTGCCAGAAGGGTAGAGCATCAGGCATCCAAATACGTCATGATAGATGGACGACTGTACCAAAGAACCTACATGCTTCCTTATATGCGCTGCTTACAACCTTCTGAAGCCGAGCTCGTGCTCCGCGACACTCATGAGGGTTTGTGCGGCAGACACATGGGGGGCAGGGCCAAAGTGCCAACATCCACCACCACCAACCCGCTGCCGACCTAAAGTACCTTACCAGCCCATGGCCCTTCGCACAGTGGGAGATCGATATACTCGAACCGTTTCCACTAGCGATAGGACAAAGGAGGTTCTTAGTGGTAGTAGTTGTTTATTTCACTATGTGGGTGGAGGCCGAACCTCTCGCAACGATCACGGCGCGAAGTGTGTAGAATTTCTTCTGGAAGAATATAGTTTGCCATTTCGAACTACCCCGAGGCTCATTTCTGATAACAACAATCAATTCGAGGACATTAAGTTCCAAAACTGATGCAAAGACATGGGAATACAACAAAATTTCACCTCGGTGGCGCACCCTCAATCGAACGGTCAAGCGGAGGTCACAAACAGAGCCATTCTCCGCGGACTGAAGGCACGTCTAGCTCGAGCTAAAGGACTGTGGCTAGATGAGCTGCCCAATGTACTATGGGCTTATCGAACCACGGTGAAGACCGCAACGAGCGAGACCCCTTTCAACCTCACTTACAGCATGGAGGCAGTGATCCCAACCGAGATTGAGGTCCCTACGCTATGCCTAGAAGCATACGATGATGAAGCAAACAAGGATGAACTATTAACCAACCTCGACCTACTTGATGAGGTACGGGACCTCGCATACATTTGGATCGTGGCCTACCAGCAGAGAGTAGCTCGGTACTATAACGCCAGGGTCAAGAAATGGAACCTCCGCATCAGAGACCTGGTTCATAAAGTCATGGTACCTGAGCCTAGTGGGTAAGCTCGGGCCAAATTGGGAAGGACCCTACCGAGTAAAGTGGGTACTCGGGGAAGGAACGTATGAGCTCGAAACCCTAGAAGGTAAGCAGATACCTCGGGCATGGGATATTGTCAACCTAAGGCAATATTACCTATAATTACCGAGCTGAGTGGACCACAAGTTGCTCTTCGAGCCTAAGGGCCAAAGTGCCGAGCTAAACCTCGACACTATAAGAACTAGTCGCCTCCTCGGCATGGGCAAACTCTAGAAGAGGGTGGACCACAAGTCGCTCTTTGAGCCTAAGGCCCAAAGTGTCAAGCTAAACCTTGGCACTATAAGACCCAGTCGCCTCCTCGGCGTGGGCGAACTCCAGAAGAGGGTGGACCACAAGTCGCTCTTCGAGCCTAAGGGCCAAAGTGTCGAGCTAAACCTCGACACTATAAGACCTAGTTGCCTCCACGGCATGGGCAAACTCCAAAAGAGGGTGGACCACAAGTCTTTCCTCGAGCCTAAGGGCCAAAGTGCCAAGCTAATAAAAGAACCTCGGCACCATATAAGACCTAGTCGCCTCTTTGGCATGGGCGAGCTCCAAAGGAGAGTGGACTATAAGTCACTCCCTCAGCCTAAGAGCTAAAATACTGAGCTAACAAAGGACCTCGGCACCATCAAAGACCTAGTCGCCTCTTTGGCATAGGCGAAGTGCTAAGGCACACCCAGCTCGAGTATGAATACCTATAATGGTTGTTACAACATGTAGCCTGTGTGCAAACAGGTCGGGCGTATACCCTACAATGTCGCTCACTTCGGCAAATTACTCCCAAGTACGGGTGGCTGTTCGGGGTAACAGCTAAGAAACCCTTACCTCGGTCACCTAGCTTGATGACTCAACAGTTCGGAGAAAATGACTCAGGTCCCCCCTATTTATAGTCGCAAGGTCAGGGATCAACGGTCGAGATCAAGGAGATTTGATGGTTCCTGAGAAAACCGGTTGCACAACCCTCGAGGTCGAAATCAATTTAGCACATTTTTTGGCATCCGTGGAGTCTATAGATCGTGTGACATCCACGCGTAAACCGCATGCGACCTGGGTTATACTTGGTTGAGCTGAGCAGCCAAACTGGTCTGACCGATGAACTGTTTGACTGGACGGCCTGAACCTTGAGCCAAATCCACCCGTCACGCAGTGAACTCCCCGCACCAGGTCAGGACCCCTGGCCCGGGGAGTGGGGGGCAATTGATGGAGGGTGATTTGGCCCGACCTCATAATAAGGGGATACGTGGACGTGACTTGACATAAGTGACAACTCAACATAACGAGCTCGCTACAACTCAGCGTAACGAGCTTGCTATAACCCAGCCTGACAACTCGCCGCGAATGGCAACTCGCTACAAGATAATACTCCGTTACCCCGGGCTAAGACTCTCCCAAATAGGGAGCACCCTGAGCTAAGACCCTCCCAAGTAGGGAGCATCCCGAACTGAAGACACTTCGGGTTAAGCTCGTTAGCTCCCTAACTAGAATAAGCTTGCTCCTGTCCAAACCTACGTAGGCTACCTCGGAGACTACCTCGGGTAGAAGCACCTCGGCGCATCACCAATAGCTCGGTGTAAGGTAGCTCGCTGCAGAGCAGCTCGGCGTATCGCAGGGGGTTTTCTGCCTGACAACCATACTTGCCAAACCTGGAGACTGCGCCAACGTCTCTCGCCTGGCGGCGTTGTGCCTGCCAACCCTGGAGGTTGTTTCTTGTCTAGCAGGACCGCACTCTGCAGCGATCACCTTTGCCCGCCAGCTCAGCTCTGACAAATAACGGCCAACCACTCCAAGCCGTTATTTGACAACAGATCGCCGCAACAGAGATTCGGAGGCGGTTGCACCTGACATGTCAGGATACTAGTATATAAGGACTCTGACCCCCAGGGGTGAATGTATTGTGTGATCATCACTCTAGCTCTTTAATTTCTCTGCAACTATCTCTCTCTCTCTCTCTCCTAGCTTTCAATCCGGTTACTAACTTAACCATCGGAGTGTTCCCGCTGGGTGAGCCCCCCTGGTTCCTTCTTCCTCACAGGTACCTCTCGTCCATCGCCAGTTAGGAGCGCAGCCACTTCCAGCTAGGAATGACCAGATCGCACACCATCAAAGAGATTGTGCATTGTGTAGTTGGCAAACTTTCTTCTTGGATTGCTATCAATCTAGCTTATAATCAAGTGAATGCATTTCATTTTTTGAGAACACAATCAGTTTGGTGTCTGTAAAGGCTGATGCCTTTCGTGGGTTGACTACTGTTGTATTTTGGTTCTCTATTTAATAAATTTACCTTAACTTGTAAAAAAATGATCCCCAAGATCATATTATCATTTTTTAATAAAAGCATGAATAATAGCTACTATTATATCTACTATCTAGCCTTCCTAATATTTGGACATCTATATCTCCGTATTTCTTCATTTACCTTACCTTATGTATCTGAGTTGCTCTTTGCTTTATTTGGAAATTGAGGATAGCATTTAAGTTATATGGCACTTTGTTTCATTTAGAGACAAATCTTTTGTGCCAGACTAACACTTTATCTTGGAAAGTTATTCAATATCAAAATAACCCTTATGTAACACTTTTCTTTATTTTGGAATAATAAGGTAGCATTTTAGGCTATAGGAAATCTATTATAAGTTTGTGAGTGTTGATGTTTCATTTTGCCTTTCATGATCTCAAGAATACATTACTCTACAGCTGCACTAGTAGAGTTTTATAGCTATGCAATGACTAATTAATATTTGTCAATATCTAGTGACATTTCCATTGAGCATTAGATAACCCTTGTTTTAGAATCCCACAAAGTGAATTTTGATGGATGTTCCCTAGGTAGCCAAGGGCCATCTAGTATTCTGGACCAGTAGGATGGGAGGATGCAGTTAGATACATTGAATGCATTTAAAGACAACTAGCATATGGACTGAGACAAGATTGAGTTCTATAGTAACTGATAGATTTAATTTTTTTTTATGAATATAACTGACATATTTGGTTTATTAATTAAAAAGTACATGAGGAATCATACACGCTGTGGAGAGGTTAGCCTCGGTCGACACCTACAAGAAAGCATAAAAGAAAAACAAAAACAGTACATGTTTGGCCCTAGTACAGAAATAGAGATAGTAATAACGTCATACTACTGAGAAGAAATTTCACCACCATTAATTGGCTAACAAATCTTGACAGTGAGCCTTGGGCCTTAGCTCACTACTTGGCTGAAGCAAGAGACGTCCTCTCCTACTTGCATGCACACTTGGGCTGGGTTATGAGGGAACTAAACTTTAAAGCTGGTTGTCTAGCTAAATCTGATGCTTACAGGGATTATTTATTCGGTGATAGCTTTCAGCATATATAACCAACTCTATGAGTGCTTGATCTCTATGTACATAACTCTCTTTTTTATGAATAAAGTCAACTTTTTTTTCAAAAAAATAAAAAATAAAAATCGACGATCATTTTAAGCAGTGCCCCTCCCCCCATAGGGCTTTTGAGATGCACCAGTTCCAAGTAGAAAGATGAGAAATTTCTTTAGTATTAATGAAGTAAAGGGAATTTCTTGGTATCATGTTAAAGACATGGGATATGAGCCGATCCCATATAGTTGGGATATGACATGGATGACGAGGATGATGACTACGAATGAAGTCTATTTTTTATTTATATTGTTTGAACGGATTGAAGTAAAAGGCTTAAAGTCAATATAAATACATTAAGTTAGAACGTGTACAAAAGAAGGCCTGAAAAGG
Organism: Nelumbo nucifera; assembly: GCF_000365185.1. Next base: position 2,318,564 of record NW_010729083.1, on the reverse strand, counting down.
CAAGAAATGGAATCTAACAGTAAATTTTCCTTTTTTTTCCTTCAAAGTACAAGAATGCCACTCTCTACCAACTCTCTCCCTTTTGCTTTTCTTTTCTTTCAAATTACAAGAATGCCAATTTCTTTCCTACCAACTCTCTCTTTTTTTCTTATAAACTATAAGAATGCCACTATCTTTTGTTTTTTTCCTTACAAATTATAAGAATGCCACTCTCTCCTACCAATTCTTTCTCTTTTTCCTTACAAATTACAAGAATGCCATTCTCTCTCTTATCAACTCTCTCTCTCTCTCTCCTTATAAATTACAAGGGAGACCATAGCTTGGCATCTTGGCTGCTAGGGAACCTACAATCAAAGGTAGTCGAGCTTAAGCCAAGCCGAGTTCGAGCTAGATGACACCTCGACCACTAAGGGAGACATCGGCTTAGCACCTTGACAATTGAGGGAGATCCCAGTTCAGCACCTCATCAACTAAGGGAGACCTCAGCTCGACACCTTGCCTGCTAAGGAAACCTCAACTTGACACTTCAGTAGCTGAGGGAGACGTTGGCTCGGCACCTTGGTCATTGAGGGAGATCTCGACTCAACACCTCGACAACTGAGCGAGACCTTAGCTTGGCACCTTGTCAACTAAGAGACCTCAGCTCGACACCTCGCCTAGTAGGGAAACCTCAGCTTGACACTTCAGCAGTTGAGGGAGACTGTGGTTTGGCACCTTGGCAATTAAGGGAGACCTTGGTTGCTAGAGAGACCTCATCTCGACACCTCAGGTGCTAGAGAGACCTGTAATCAATGGTAGCCGAGCTCGAACTTCTGAGCTTTTGACTAGAGCCGAGCTCGAACTCAAGTCTCTAATTCGAATCGAGCTCGAACCTGATAGTTTATGAGCAAACCCCTGCAACGTAGGGCCCCCTTCGCTAGTATTTTTAGATGAAGATATCATGGATGGATTGACTCCATTATTTTCCTACAAGGACAAATTAAATGATTGCTATCCTTTTTAGATTACAAAAATAATGCATGACTTGATATTTTCTTACTTAGACTACATGGAGTTTGCTCTACTTATTAAAATGCAAAAATGTCAAAAGACTGAAACCATCCTGTTGTAGGTAGAGCCCCTGAAATATAGTATATATCGAGAAGAGGCTATTGATACCATTACAATGGCTTTGGACCACTGCTTAACCGATAGAAGATTGCTGCAGAGATCTTTTCATCTTAGGGGGGTGTTTTTCTTTCTCAAAAAGGTATCGATAGAGAATTGGCTCCTAAGACAACCAGGATTTTGTGATTGGCGTAAAGCCAACTTCCTTGACAAGGATGTAGAGAGTGTGCAAATCGATGAAGATATTCAATGGGTGGGTTTTATATTTTGAAATACAATATCCCCTTCATTTTTTTCTTGCTTTGTCACATGTTAGAAAATACAACTAATGTTTTTCCAAAGTTTCTTATTTAAGGCCGTTAAGTTTGTTATCAATCCATCAGAGTTCTTTCTTAAGTTTCAAATTTGTAACATTCTGAAGTGCTTTCCATTCAAAAGTTTTTTGCTTTGCATATTGTGAAAACCATTAATCTAAAAATTAACAAAAGGCAAATGGCTACTAGGAGTTGATGCTTTTACTTCTCATCTAGATCTAAGAATATTCCTCAATTATGTAAAATGCAATATCCAACTCTTATCTTTCTAGCTCATCACTATATTCCAATTGTATGCATGAATAGTGATGGAGGATGATTTGGTCCAACCTACGAAATGATGACACGTGGACCTGATTCGGCACGAACAACAACTCAGCATCATAGCCTGGTAATGGCTAAGTCACAAGCTTATAAAGCAGCTCGCTGAAGAAGGAGCTCGCTACAACACAAGCTCCGGATTCCTCGAACTACCCCGAAGGGGATATTCCAAGGCTACCTTAGCTCGCGAGCTAGGGAAACCAGCTCGCTCAAGCCCCTAAGCAGATAAGTCATTAGAAGGGAAACCCTGAAGTATTCCTAAGCTCGCTACAAAATAACTCGCAACTGAGCAGCGTGGGCGTTTCTCAGGAAGCTTCTATCTGACAGACCGTACTGATCAGACTGCGCCACGTCCCTTGACTGATGGCGCAATCCCTGTCCTTTCAACAGTCTGCACCCACATCTCTCAACAGGCAGAGGTGTGCCTGCCCTTTGGAGACGTGTCACCCATCCGAGCAAGGGGTACGCCGCAATGGCCACCTGTGCAACCCTAGCAGCTAACAGCTGTGGCAGGGGCCCAGTGGCGGTTATGACCGATTTGACAAGAACGCCCCTATAAAAGCCCTTAAGGCAAAAGGGAAAAGGATCTTCAGACTTTTGAATACTTTCCCACTCTCATACTCTAACAGAGTACATCTTTGCTCGCGAGCTAATCTCTCGAGCACAATGATAAAGCGCGACCTACACTCTTAGCTTTCACACTCTTCTTTTCTCTTTCCCCTACGTTCTAACTTAAGCATTAGAGTATTCCCACTGGGTAAACCCCTGGGAATCCTTCTTTTCCATCTTCTCAGGTGCCATCCGTTGCCAGCAAGGAGTCAGTCCCCAGCCAGCTAGGAGTGCCCGGAACGTATCGCATCATTTGGCGCCATTTGTGGGAAAGACTTCAAAAGGCCTCCCCTTAGTTTCTGCAACTACCTTTTAAGACTTAGCACCCATGGCTTCTTCAAGCAATGCCAGACGCAGCATGGAGATGGACATCGCTGGGGAACAACTCCAGGTTCCCGTGGTCTGCATTGGGCAGTTCACTATTCCCCTCTCCGCGGACGGAGTCCCCAACCAGAACGTGCCGCAAATAATGGCACCTTTGAGCGTCCCCCAACCTTTTTCAGTCGGGACGACCTTCACTGAGCGTTCCATCGTCCCTCCAACGACAAGCCAGAGCCAACTCGACAACCTGGTGCAGTCCATCCGGACCATGCAAGCCCAGATGCAGCAGTTTTAGCAATTTCAACTATACCAGCAGCAAGTGTTGCACCAAGTCTCTCAATATAACTCTAAGTAGCAGTTCCCTCAGGTCCCTCCTCGGCACCTGGCCACGTGACAAGCTAGGCCTCACCGCCAAGATGAACACCCTTCTCGCCCATAAGAGGCTTCCCAAAACCCTCCTAAGAGTCAAGCCTCCTCCTGCGGCAAATAGAAAATACCAGCCACTCCGCTCTCGCCGCGGGTAGTCAGGTCGGGAGGATCCCAACTCGCCAGGTCTACATCACCCCAGCAATCAAAGTTCGAAGCTTCGCTTTTGGAGAACCGGTTCAAGATCCTGGCTGCGGACTCTAAGCAGAACCCCTCTGTCCGTAGCCATCACCAACAGCCCGAGTTACTTCCTGCGCAAGCTATCCTTGACAATACGGAGGTGAGCAGCACCAACGCGGAGCCCACCAAGAAGCAAAGGTGCCGCCGTCGAGCTCGCCGAACTGCCACCCACAGCCTGCCCAAACTCAGAGGCAGGGAAGAGGTAAGCTCGAGCGAAGTAAAAGCTCCCCTCCTCTCTGTTCCATCCCCCCTGTCTCCCGAGCTCCTGGCCATTCCAATGCCCAAGGACTTCAAGCTCCCCCCCCCCTCGATAAGTATGACGGGTTGTTCGACCCGAATGATCATGTAGACGCTTTCTAGTCGTAGATGCACCTGGCAAGGGCCAGTGAGTCTTGCATGTGCGTAGCCTTCTCCACCACTTTCAGAGGAGCGGCCCGCATGTGGTAACAGAACCTTGCACCCGGATCGATAAGAAGCTGGGCACAGTTCGCACAAGCCTTCACGTCCCACTTCGTCACCAACAAGCAATGTTTGCGAACTGAGGAAAGCCTTTTCAGTATAGTCCAAAGAGAGGGAGAGTCCATCCGGGGCTAAATCAAGCAGTTCAATGATGCATGCATGCAGATACCGCGCCTAGACCCCGTAGTGCGCCTTGCAGTAGCCAAGAAGGGCGTGACGCACAAGGAATTCAAGTGACACATGGTTGTCAACCAGCCGGCAACCAAAACTGAATTCCTCAAGCTAGCAGACAGGTTCATAGCCACAGAAGAGGAAATCAACCAGAAGGGCGAAAGCGCACCCAAAAAGAGAAAGAGAGAAGGGGAACCTTCCAGCCAAGGAGACAGCCGAAAGAAGAAGGACATAGCTCGAGGGGCAAAGCTGAGTCAGCCATTCCGAGCCCCTGTAGCGGACCGAACTAACTACACCCCACTGAATGCTAAGCGGGCCAAAATCCTAATGGCAATCAAGGAAGCCCCATACGTGAAGTGGCCACCCCGCCTGAGGGGGAATCCTAATGAAAGGAATAAAAATTTATATTGTAGCTTTAACAGAGACCACGGTCATAGTACCGAAAACTGTAAGAATCTCAGCGACGAGATTGAGGAACTCATTCGTCGTGGATATCTAAGGAATTTTGTACAAAATAATAATAATAATAATAATAATAATAATAAAGCAGCTCGGCAAGGGGAGCATAGTAAGGATGTTCACGAGTCCAGCAACAGGCCGGCAGAGCAGTCACAGAGGCAGCCCCCGAAAGAGAGGCCAGTTCGGGGCACCATCCACATGATAGTTGGAGGCTCGATTGTTGTGGGTTGTACCTCGGCGTTAGCCCGAACATCAGTTCATGAAGCTGCCTGAGAAGAACAGAATCCTCCAAAATGGCCGAAGATAGAGGAACCGATCTTCTTCACAGAGGACGATGCGCGTGGGGTCCACTACCCCCACGATGACGCACTCGTGATAAAAGTAAGGATCAATGATTTCGAGGTCAAACACATCCTCGTAGACTCGGGTAGCTCGGTAGATATCCTCTTCAAAGTCGCGTTCGACCAACTTCAGCTGCAGGGAAGTGACTTGAGGCCCACGAATACTCCCCTGGTAGCCTTCAGCGGAGAAGAAGTCAGTTCCCTGGGGAAAATAACAGTACCTGTGGAAGTCGGCACATGGCTTAGCGTAGTAAGGCTCAACCATGACTTCTTAGTGGTCGCAACCCCCTCCCCGTACAATGCCATAATAGGCCGGTCGATCACCCATGCCCTACGGGCGGTGGTTTCCACTTATTATTTGGCAATGAAGTTCCCTACAGACTTCGGAGTGGGGGTAGCGCGGGGCGACCAGCTTGAGTCTCGCAAGTGCTATGTTGCCGCCCTCAAGGGAAAGACCAAGGTGGCCGACAACTCGAACTAGAGTGACCTATGGAGCCAGGTGAAGAATGAGCTGCACCTACAGAAGAAACAGTTGCTATTCCAGGTTCAGCGGAAAACCCAGCTCGAACACTTCAGATCAGAGTTTCAGTCTAGGAGCCCCTGCGATCCGAACTAGTAAGTTTCTTACTTCAAAATTTAGATGTTTTTGCATGGTCCGTGGAAGAGATGCCCGGCATAGACCCTAATCTCATAACTCACAAACTCAATAATGATCCTGTAGTTAGGTCCGTTAGACAAAAGAAACGCAACCTAGCCCCAGAGTGATGGAAAGTAGTCGACGAGGACGTCGGGAAGCTCCACGCAGCCGACTTCATAAGAGAAGTCCATTACCTGAGCTGGGTAGCCAACCCTGTTCTAGTAAAGAAGGCTAACGGCAAGTGGTGCATGTGCGTCAACTACACCGACCTGAACCGGGCCTGCCCAAAAGATTACTTCTCCCTCCCAAGAATCAACCGCTTAGTGGATGCAACATCGGGGCACGAGTTGCTGAGTTTTCTATATGCCTATTTGGGCTATAACCAGATCAGGATGGACCCAGCGGACGAAGAAAAGACTGCCTTCATCACAGAGTTCGGTCTATATTGTTACAAGGTTATGCCCTTCGGATTGAAAAATGTTGGGCCAACCTTTCAAAGGCTTGTAAATAAATTATTTGAGCCATTAATCGGCAGAAAAATAGAGTGTTATGTAGACGACATGGTTGTCAAAACCCAATTCTCACATGAATTAATACAAGACTTACATTCTATCTTTCAAATTCTGTGACGATATAGCATGAAGTTAAATCCAAACAAGTGTGTCTTTGGTGTTACCTCGGGTAAATTCTTAGGGTACATCGTTGACCAGCACGACATTGAGGCCAACCCGGATAAAGTTAAGGCTATCGTAGATATGAGACCATCCCAGAAGTTGAAGGAGGTTTAGAGGTTGAATGGCCGCATAGCCGCCCTGAGCCGCTTTATGTCCAAGTCAGCGGACCGCTGTCTGCCTTTCTTTAAGGCAATTAAAAGCAAAGGGTTCGAGTGGACCCAAGATTGCCAGCTAGCGTTTGACGAGCTCAAGAAATACCTCGCTATTATACCCATCTTAACTTGGCCCGAAGAGGGCAATGTTTTAGAGTTGTACCTCTTGGCAAGTGAAGAAGTGGTCAGCTCGGTACTGATAAAGGAAGTAGATCAGGTGCAACGACCCATCTACTACGTTAGTAAAGTGTTGCAGGGAGCAGAGACAAGATATCCAGAGGTAGAGAAGCTAGCCTACGCACTGGTCATCATAGCTCGAAAGCTCCGCTCGTACTTTCAAGCTCATACTATTATTGCCCTCACCAACAAACCTTTGAGGCAAGTCTTACTTAAGCCCGAGGTCTCTGGTCAACTGACGAAGTGGGCCATTGAGCTCAGCGAGTACGACCTCCAATACAAGCCGCAAACTACTATTAAGGCCCAAACCTTAGTAGATTTCATTGCAGAGTGCACTTTCAGCTCCGAAGTCCCCAGGCCGGTCGAGCACGAGGCCCCCAGTTCGGGCAAGCCCGAAGCTCCCAGGCCAACTGAGTTCGAGCCTCATGAGGTAGCCAGTGTAGCATCTCTCCTAGTTAGGCCAAGCACGAACTAGGATGAGGAGCCCTAGATCCTTCACGTAGATGGCTCCTCGAACCAGTAGGGTTACAGAGTCGGAATAGTTCTGCACGGCCCGAGTGGCACAAAACTAGAGTACGCACTACGCTTCGAGTTCGCAGCGTCCAACAATGAATAAGAGTACGAAGCATTGATAGCAGGGCTAGCTTTAGCTAGAGAAGTAAGAGCCAAGCATATCATCATCTGCAGCGATTCCCAGCTCGTAGTCAACCAAGTCACAGGATATTACGAAGCAAGTGAACCGACCATGATTGCCTACTTAGCCAAAGTAAGAGTGGCTCTGCTCAACTTCCAGTCACTCTTCATCAGACAAATCCTGAGGTCGGAGAACGCTGAGGCCGACGCTCTGTCCCGGTTAGCCAGTGCCAGCGACATCACCATGAGGACCATGTACATAGAGGACCTGCCTCGGCCTAGCATTTTCGGGGGGGCAGGAGAGGTCGCTCCCGTCTTTCAAGCATAGCCAAGCTGGATTGATCCGCTCGCGAGCTTCCTGCTACACGAGACCCTCCCCATGGACCACAATGCCGCCAGAAGGGTAGAGTGTGAGGCGGCCAAATACGTCATGATAGACGGACGACTGTACTGAAGATCCTATATGCTCCCCTACCTGCGCTGCTTGCGACCTACCGAAGCCAAGCTCGCACTCCGCGACACTCATGAGGGTCTGTGCGGTGGACACTTGGGAGGCAGGGCCCTCGACCAAAAAGCACTACGACAGGGGTACTATTGGGCAACAATGAAAGCAGACGCCATTGAGCTCGTTAGAAAATGTGACAAATGCCAGAAGCATGCCAATATCCACCATCAACCCGCTGCCGACCTCAAGTATCTCACCAGCCCATGGCCTTTCGCACAATGGGGCATCGACATACTTGGACCGTTCCCGCCAGCGACAGGCCAGAGGAAATTCTTAGTAGTAGTAGTGGATTACTTCACCAAGTGGGTAGAAGCTGACCCTCTTGTAACAATCATTGCCCGAAACGTCCCAAACTTCTTTTGGAAGAACATTGTGTCATTTAGGGTTACCTCGGGTACTAATTTCTGACAATGGCAAGCAGTTCGAGGACATCAAATTCCAGAACTGGTGCCAAGATATGGGGATACGACATAATTTTACCTCGGTTGCACACCATCAAGCAAATGGTCAAGCAGAGGTCACGAACAGAGCCATCCTCCATTGACTGAAGGCACATTTGGACCGATCTAAAGGATTGTGGGCAGACGAGCTACCCAGTGTTCTATGGGCTTACCGAACCACGGAGAAAACTACCACAGGAGATACTCCCTTCAACCTCACCTACGGCACCAAAGTAGTTATCCCGGTAGAGATCGAAGTACATACGCTGCGACTAAAAAATACAATGACAAGACAAATGAAGATGAGCTACGTATCAACCTCGATCTACTTGACGAAGTAAGGGACCTTGCGTACATCAAGACGCAACTTACCAGCAAAGAGTAGCTCGGTACTATAACGCCAGGGTTAAGAAGCGGAACCTCCGCGTCGGTGACATGGTCCTCCGTAAAGTTATTGTACCTGAGCCTGGCGTTGGCAAGCTCGGGTCTAATTGGGAAGGACCTTATCGAGTGAAACGAGTGCTCGGGGAGGGAACATACGAGCTCGAGACCCTCGAAAGGAAACAAGTACCTCAGGCAGGGAATATTGTCAACTTAAGACGATATTACCTATAACAACTGAGTAGACCATGAGTCACTCCCAGAGCCTAAGGGCCGAAATGCCGAGCTAACGTGACCTCGGCGCAATAAGACCCAGTCGTCTCCATAGCATGGGCAAGCTTCAAGGGCAGACTATAAGTCACCCCTCCCAGCTTATGGGCTAAAACACCAAGCTAACTAAGACTTTGGCATCAAGAAAGACTTAGCCACTTCAGTGATGAAGGCAAAGTATGAAATATCAGAGGCGTAAACAGCTTGGGTTTAAACCCCACGAAACATAGCTCGTCTCAGTGCATTGGTTGAACTAAGGAATAACCGACAAGTGTATGGTTTGGGCACACATGGTAATCACTTCTTCATGCACCATATGATTAAGGGACAGTTTGAGATAGCGACTATCGAGAAGTCTTACTTCGGGTATGTATCTCTAATAGCTCGGGTGTTGAAATTGCCTTGGAAAAAATAAAGAGACCACATCATACTTGGAAGGAAAAAGAAGAAATTTCATTACCATTTAAAAAAAAAAGAGAAGAAAAGAAAGAAAAATAGCAAATGATAAAGCTATAGCTGAGCTAAAACAGCTCGGGAAATTCTGACAGAGTGAAAGGGCACAACCGCCCAACAAACGATCTTTTCAAGACCGGGTTTATGGCACCCGGGAGCCACCAAAAGTCCAGAAAAATGCCGCCAAAGCCTCAAGGATCCGCCTCCTCATCCTTGTCCTCCGAAGAGTCAGGCTCCTCTTCCTCCGCCTGGTCCGCCGTCTCGGGAGACAGACCTTTCATGGTGATGCCGTCAAGGTGGAGCCTAGAGAATTTCTTTCGGACCAACCATCGACAAAGCTTAAACCCAGAGCGGTACGAACTCGAGCCATATTCTACCTGGAGGTCATGATATTCCTGGGAATCTTTGAAGTCCCAGACCGCCTTCTCTCGCTCGGCCTCCACCATATTGTCAAAGTTCTGAGTTTGATCCAATAGAGTAGACTCCAAATCCCGAACCTGTTGGCCAAGGAGCTCCCTCTCCACTGACACCCTTGATGACTCCTCCCTGTAACGTGCGCTCTTTTCAGAGAGCCTAGTGATCTACGCCCTCTGGTCTCGGATGAGCAACTCTTGGGACTCTCTCCCCTTGCGAGTGTGAAGGAGCTCGCCCCGAGTCTGGCCGAGCTCGCCCTGGAGCTTCTGAAGGTTGACCTTCTGGATATGAGCATCGTAGGAATGGACGTGCATTTGAAGGGCCATGGCGTGTATGGCAGTGTTTACCTGCCAACAAGAGACATGAGTCAAAAGACAACAAAAAGGAAATGAGGGCAAAGGAAGATGGAAGGACCACTTACCACCATACAGTGAGAAGCAGCAAGCGCGGCAAGATCCCTAGGCTCCATCGCCTCCCACTTAGTGACCTCCTCGTTGCAGATCACTCTCCGGCTCCTCTTGTGAGCCACGACGAAGTCGTTTACGCCCTCCCACTTCCCCACTGGGAGCCACGGATAGGGAAATGACCGAGAGGAACCCAGAGGGGGTATCTCTTGCGTCGGGAGCTCGCCCTCCTCGAGGCTGGCCCCGCTGGCACCCCCTTCAGATGGAGGCGGCGGGACTTCGGGCGGCAGAGAGGTGAAACCCGGCTCGGCAGACCCGAACTCAGTACCCCCGGAGGGGGGAGTCTAGTCGGGGCACGACCTCTTTACTTTGCGCCTCTGGTTGCTTGACAGAAGGCGACGCGAATCAACACCTGACATGATGGCTGCCAAGAAGAAAACATAAAATGTCAGTTCGGTGAAAACGAAGTACGCGTATATACAACATTGTGATAAGGTACTACGCGACCTAAAGAGGCAACCTACCCGGGCTCAGGCCAGCCTGCACGAGCTTCTCCTCGGTCAAGTAATCCAAATAGGGGAAGCCAACTGATGCCCAGGACAACATCATTTTTTGAGTGTTGGGGTCCAGCTCGACCTTGGAGTCATGGATGGCGCCCCTCCAAGAAGTAGGGAAGGGCCACCCCTCAGGGTTACGAACCAAAAAATAATCCCGCTTCCAGGCRGGAATTTTATTCGGAAGCTCGTATAAGAGCTTATAGCCACGACGGGGAGAGAAGTAGTAGAAACGCCTCTCTGGTGGAGCCCTGGGAGTGGCATTCTTTATACAAAGGATGGTAGAAAAAATGTCGAGATTCAAGGGAATATAGTATTTACAATACAAGGATATAGTCCCAACCATGTTCCGAATGGCGTTGGGATGATGTTGATCGATGGTGACGTTAAAGTGGTTTAGCACCTCCACTATCAAGGAGTGCAGGGGGAGACGCAGGCCAGCCTCGAGCTGCTCCTGGTAGATGACTATCTCATTGGAACCATACTTCCATGGAAAGTTACTGGTGGGAAGACAGTAGATGAGGTCCCTGGTAAGGTGGAAATAGCTAATTAGAGACCTAAGTCTCCCCTCTGTCATGGAGGAAGGACCGAAAGTATCGGGCTCCCTTCCCCGGGAAGTAGAGGCTCCGTCACCGGAGGTCTCCCGGGCCCCCAGGCCTGTTCCCAAGCTCCCCCTGAGCTCGAGGGAGCATCATTATCCTGGTTACCGCCCCGATGACGAGTGTAGTACGGATACCCAGACATGATTGATAGTAATCAAGACTCACCGAAAGGAACTTGACAGATGCGCGACCTTAAAATCCAAAGACAGCAAGATGGCGTGAGGGAAAATGAGACCTAGAGGGCCCTTCTATTTATAGCCTCCACGCCTCCGATTCAACGGCCCAGATTAAGGCAGATCCGATGGTTCACAGGTGTACTGACCGCTCGCCTTCTAAAAATGGAAAAGCGATTGGCTGCACGTCTCCCACGATTGAGGTAATGACGGCTGCACAACATCCGGAGTTAAGAGCCACTACAACACGTTTTCAAAATTCAAAAAGTCAAAAAATCTCCTGATTCCCGCAAACGCATTTAATGTGAGTAGTCAATCAAGTTTGAATTTTGGTCAAATCAGTTCATCATACTTCGTGAATTCCTTGCGCTAAGGCAATGTTTTCGGCCCAAGGAGTGGGGGCAATTGATGGAGGATGATTTGGCCCGACCTACGAAATGATGACACGTGGACCTGACTCAACGCGAGCAACAACTCAGCATCATAGCCTGGTAACAGCTAAGTAACAGGCCTATAAAGTAGCTCGCTATATCGTAGCTYGCTGAAGAAGGAGCTCGCTACAACACAAGCTCCGGGTTCCCCGAGCTACCCCGAAGGGGATATTCCAAGGCTAACTTAGCTCGCGAACTAGGGAAACCAGCTTGCTCAAGCCCCTAAGAAGATAAGTCATTAGAAGGGTAACCCTGAAGTATTCCTAAGCTTGCTACAAAATAGCTCGCAAGTGAGTAGCGCGGGCGTTTCTCAGGAAGCTTCTATCTGATAGACCGTACCGATCAGACATCGTCACGTCCCTTGATTGACGGTGCAGTCCCTGTCCTTTCAACAGTCTGCGCCCACGTCTCTCAGCAGGTGGAGGCAAGCCTACCCTTTGGAGACGTGTCACCCATCCGAGCAAGGGGTACGCCGCAACGGCCACCTACGCAGCCCTGGCAGGTAATGACTGTGGTAGGGGCCCAGTGGCGGTTACGCCCGATCTGACAAGAACGCCCCTATAAAAGCCCTTAAGGTAGAAGGGAAAAGGATCTTCAGACTTTTGAATACTTTCGCACTCTCATACTCTAACAGAGTACATCTTTTCTCGCGAGCTAATCTCTCGAGCATAGTGATAAAGCGTGACCTACACTCTTAGCTTTCACACTCTTCTTTTCTCTTTTCCCTGTGTTCTGACTTAAGCATCGGAGTATTCCCACCGGGTAAACCCCCAAGAATCCTTCTTTTCCATCTTGTCTGGTGTCGTCCGTTGCCAACAAGGAGCCAGTCCCCAGCCAGCTAAGAGTGCCCGAAACGTGCCGCATCAAATACTACTTTATTCACCTAGACAATTTGTTTAGGTTATTCAAATAGTGTACTCTTATTACTACTACAATTTGTTGCAAAGCATAATTTGAACTCTAATCACATTGGTGAATTATTGGATTAGTTCTTTCCTTTCTCCTTCATTAGATGGTTTCTGATGTAATTGTTTCTGGTCACGTATCATTTTTTTTTGGCTAAGTACCTCGTTATCCCGTCTGCTCCCAGGTGGCCGATGACTCAGAGGCTGAAGTGGAGATCCCTAGTGTAATGCAACCCGACTAATCCCTGCAAGAGATGATTTGCTCATCTTTGTAGATGGCAGGAACTGAGGAACCCATTCTCCCTGCAGGAGATGATCGCTCATCTTTATAGACGGCGGGAACTAAGGAACCCATTCTTTCTACAGGAGATGATCGGCTCATCTTTGTAGACGGCGGGAACTGGTTGCCTGCAAGAACTGAATTAGAGAACCCGGGGTGCCTTACCCGGCGGGGACACTCCGATGGCTAAGTCAGCACTTAATAGTCAGCTAAAAATGATATTAGAGAATGGGAGAGATAGAAAGCAGAGATCACCCTTCATTTTCCTCCTTTCGCCGCTGGGGGGTGAGGCCTTTATATATTGGAGTCCTCGTGGGTTTGGTGGAGCAGTTCCTGGATTCCCGCTGTGATGGGACCTGCTTTCGTGTTAGGTGGGGATAAAGCCACCAACCGGTAAGGTTGCCCATTTCCGCCTAAATCAGGGAGTGGATGAGCTAATATAGCCGTTACAAGTCAATCCCGTAAAATGTGGGGTATGGTGGTGAGGTCCTCGGGGTTGTCATGCGGTGGTCGGTTTGACTAAGAAGCGAGCTGCCTGTAAGGTGCCAAGCTACATGATGGCAAGCTGTCTGTAAGGTGCCAGGCTGCATGATGGCGAGCTGCCTAGTGGTGAGCTACAAGTGGCGAGCTGCATGTGGCGAGCTGCCTGGTTGTCATGAGGTGCCCTATGTCATAATGTCATTGCAGGGACAAATCCACCCTCATCATTTGCCCCCCACTCCCGAGCTGAAAGTAATTCGGTGAAGGGAGTAGATTTCTCCTTTTGGCCCGGAGTTTGATGAGCTCGTATCGCTAATTCAGTTACTTAGGCTCTGGAAGCTGCTTGGAAGCGAGTTGCCCGTAAGGTGCCGAGATCTCTGCCAGTTTGGTAATGTAGCCCTTAGGCTCTAGGGGCAACTTATAGTCCACTTTTGTTAATTTTGTCCATGCCGAAGAGGTGATTGTGTCTTAAGTTCCCATGCCAAGGAGGCGATTGGGACTATCTCACCCATGCCGAAGAGGCGAGTGGGTCTTAATTGTCCATGCCGAAGAGGCGACTGAGACTTAGCTTGCCCATGCCGAAGAGGCGACTGGGACTTAGGTGCCCATGTCGAAGAGGTGACTGGGACTTAGCTTGCCCATGCCAAAGAGGCGATTGGACTTAGGTGCCCATGCGGAAGAGGCGATTGGACCTTAAGTGCCCATGCTGAGGAGGCGACTAAGACTAGCTCACCCATGTCGAAAAAGCGACTGGATCTTAAGTGCCCATTCCGAGGAGGCGACTGGATCTTAAGTGCCCATGCCGAGGAGGCGACTAGGACTAGCTCGCCCATGCCAAAGAGGGGATTGGGACTTAGGTGCCCATGCTGAAGAGGCGACTGGGACTTAGTTTGCCCATGCCAAAGAGGCGATTGAGACTTAGGTGCCCATGCCGAAGAGGCGATTAGGACTTAGGTGCCCATGCCGAAGAGGCGAGTGGGACTTAGGTGCCCATGCCGGAGAGGTGAATGGGACTTAGCTCGCCCATGCCGAAGAGGCGACTAGGACTTAGGTTGCCCATGCCGAAGAGGTGACTAGGACTTAGGTGCCCATGCCGAAGAGGCGACTAGGACTTAGCTCACCCATGCCGAAAAGGCGACTAGGACTTGTGAAGTACCGAGTTGCCTGTGAGGTGTCGGGTTGACCAGGTGCCGAGCTGCCTCTAAGGTGCCAGGCTGACCAGGTGCCGAGCTGCTTGTGAGGTGTCGAGCTGACCTGGTGCCAAGCTGCCTGTGAGGAGCTGAGCTGACAAGGTGCCAATCTGCTTGTGAGGTGTCAGGCTGACCAAGTGCCAAGCTGCCTGTGAGGTGACGAGTTGCCTAGGTGCCAAGGTCTCTACCAATTCGGTTCTTTAACCCTTAGGCTCTGGGAGCGACTCGTAATCCACTCTCCTTGACTTTGCCCATGCTGAAGAGGCGACTGGGTCTTAAGCAATATTGTAGCCCTTAGGCTTTGGGAGCGACTCATAGTCCACTCTTGAACTTTGCCCATGCCGAAGAGGCGATTGGGGTCTTATCTAGTGTTGTGGTCCTTAGGCTTTGGGAGCGACTCATAGTCCACTCCTAAACTTTGCCCATGCTGAAGAGGCGACTGGGTCTTATGCGATGAGGAACTCTTTTTATCAATTCATCAGTTCGCGCCTGGGCCAACCGCCAGGTCGGCGCAGGTCGCCAGGCCGCCGGGTAGGCGCCTTGAAGCTATGATTGCACTGCATTAGCTTCGTGATGTCGGTCACCCACTCCTATTAGAAGCTACTAGGAGCTCAACCTTCGGGGGCAGCACTACTAACTTTAGGTTGCCAGCTCGTACGGGAGCCTTGGAAGGCTCGACCAGCAAGGGCGCCCATGTAATCTGTTGGCTGCCAACTCCCGCGGAAGCCATGAAGAGCTCATCTTTGTAGAGGGGACTTCGCAAAGAGGACTGATGAGGTTTTATCTTATTTGAAAGTAGACCTGTTCATGGGCCGGGCCGGGCCGGGCTTGGGCTGGGCTTTGACTCTTTATTAACAGAAAAATGTTAGGTCCGAGCCCGAGCCCGGCCCGACCAACGGGCCTACAACTTGGGCCTGAGCCCGGCCCTGATAAAAAGCCCGAAGCTCTAGCCCGAGCCGAGCCCGAGCCCGAAGCCCGACCTAATAAAAGAAATTCAATTTTTTCCTATTCAAATAGACATTATCTATTTTAATTCAGATGTTTTTTCCCCTATTTAAATGAACAATGGGCCTACAAGTGAATCAACAACCTTCTCAAATCAAAAAATTTATTCAAATGGACATCACATAGGGTTTTTACTTAGGTTTAACTATAGGTTGGGGCAAGTTTACTTAGGTTTAACTATAGGTCGGGCAGAGCCGAGCTTGGGCCGGGATATTTTGGCAAAGCCTGAGCCCGGCTCGAATTTTATGCGAGCCGAACTTTTTGGCCCGAGGTTAAGCCCGCGGGCCAAAAAGCCTGTTCAAGCCCGTCCGGGGGTCGGGTCGGGCTGGGCCGGCCCGTCGGGCCTGAGGGGATGAGAGATCCATCGTATGGACGCCCAAAGATTGCGGAATAAGGGGGGAAATTTCAAAAATTTTTCTCTCCCTTCAACTGGGAATCGCATTCCCTATTTTAGAAAATCATATTTTCAAGGATCATTCTTGAACCATGAACTGAACCAGATCTGAACCAAAAGGAGTAGGAGAGG
>NW_010729083.1:2284281-2300970 GCF_000365185.1 Nelumbo nucifera | reverse complement strand
CTAAACTAACACAAGTCTCAATAAGTGTCCAGTTTAAGGGTATTACACAGAAACATACCAAGGGAACATGAATCAAATATGCACTTTTATTCATTTACAATAAACTCATAAAGTACATCATTCTGATTGAAGCTAAAGGCATACAAAACTGTCTAACAGGGCCACCCGACCCATGAACAGGTCTATTTGAAAGTAAAGTTGGTAGAACTGCTTAGTTGTTAGCTTCCTGCATAGTCTTTGAGTTCATAAAAAATGAAAATTATAAAGCGAGAGCTTTAGTTTCTAAAAATTGAGGACTTAGCTTTCTGGGAGATGAGGACTTAGCTTTTTGTAGGATGAGAACTTAGTTTTTTGTAGCGTTTCCCACAGAACCATAGAGGGTTCAGTGAATGTCTCGCTGACTACAGGAGGGAGTGGCGCGTTCACTTGTGCAGTCGCTTGGGGCATCGTCAGCGCTGGGACCCTAGCCGCAATAAGCAATATGGTGATCTGACCTATGCAGGCGGACGGGAACTGGGGTTGCCACCCGGAGATGTTCGCTTCGTTGTTTTGTCTAGCGTTGCTGGAGGAAGCCATGGATTTGATTTTGAGCTTGAGATTTTGGAAATAGAAACAAGGGCTTTTAGTAGCGATTTCCCACAGACAACACCAATTGACGTAACCATTTCTGGTTACGTATCATTTTTTTTGGCTAAGTACCTCGTCATCCCGTCTACTCCTAGGTGGCCGATGACTCAGAGGCTGAAGTGAAGCTCCCTAGTGTAGTGCAACCCGGCTACTCCCTACAAGAGATGATCTGCTCATCTTTGTAGACGGTGGGAACTGAGGAACCCATTCTCCCTGTAGGAGATGATCGAATCATCTTTGTAGACAGCGGGAACTGAGGAACCCATTCTTCCTGTAGGAGATGATCGGCCCATCTTTATAGACGGTGGGAACTGGTTGTTTGCAAGAACTAAATCAGAGAACCCGAGGTGGCTTACTCGGCGGGGACACTCTGATGTCTAAGTTAGCACTTAATAGTGAGCTGAAAATGATATTAGAGAATGGGAGAGCTAAAGAGTAGAGATCACCCTTCATTTTCCTCCTTTCACCCCTAGGGGGTGAGGCCTTTATATACTGGAGTCCTCGTAGATTTGGTGGAGCAGTTCCTGGATTCCCGTTGTGATGGGACCTGCTTTTCGTGTTAGGTGGGGATAAAGCCACCAACTAGTAAGGTTGTCCATTTCCGCCTAAATCGGGGAGTGGGTGAGCTAATATAGCCATTACAAGTCAATCCCGTAAAATCCGGGGTATGGTGGTGAGGTCCTCGGGGTTGTCATGCAGTGGTCGGTTTGACTAAGAAGCGAACTGCCTGTAAGGTGCCAGGCTGCATGATGGTGAGCTGTCTGTAAGGTGCCAGGCAGCATGATGGCGAGCTGTTTGTAAGGCGCCAGGCTGCATGATGGCGAGCTGCTTAGTGTCGAGCTACCTGGTTGTCATGAGGTGCTAGGTGTCATAATGTCATTGGAGGGCCAAATCCGTCCTCATTAGTTTCATTGTGTTTTGTATTGATTATTAGAGGCTGAGACTTGAATCTAAAACTTTGGTTTTTTGTTTTTTGTGAAGAATCTAAAATTTTAATTGATTCATGAATATTATTTTTCTATAGATCAACAATTTTTTGCAAGCATTTGAAGTACTTAAATTATGCAATTGTTTCACATAGCAACTAGTCTAACTATAAAGGCCAAACGAGGCCATTACCCAATGTATGTTTGAGCTATTTGGGATCTTAGGAGGGGTGGACTAGATTCATTTTTGGCATTTTTTTTGTAGTGTTTGCTCTCAGACAAAGCCTATGTTCTCAAGATTGTCAACTTGGGACTTTACCACCACACCAGGCATAGAGGTGTAAATCGGGCTGTGCCACCCATGGCTCAGCATGAATTTGGACAGGCCTGGCACGATGGTTTGCGGGCCATGCTAGGCCCGGCATGATCATGCGGGCCATGTTGGGCATGGGGTTTTAGGTCCATGGGCTGGGCTGGCACGACATGACCGAGCGGGCCGTGCCACCCGCGCCCTGCGTGATGGCATGGCCCAACCCGCAGCCAGGCTAGCACGGCCCAACACTACCCATATATATTATTTATATATATTTTATATATTTATATAATATTATATAAATTATAATTATATAATAATATATAGTATATAATATATTAAATAAATAAATAAATAATTTTTTAAGTTTTGTTATACTAATTTATTTAATTATTGTATATATAAGCAATTGTATACATCAAAATTAATATAAAATTAAAATTTTAAGTTTTTATCAAATTTTTTAAATAAATAGTTTTGGCCCAACTGACCTGGCCCAAGGCTTGGCCATGGGCCAGCTGGGCCGACCCCCCAAGTTATCCCAAAGGAGGGCGGCACGGCTTGGCACAACCTGCACTTTGTATAGACCGCCCACGGGCGGACCGTTTTACACCTCTAACCATGCAATGACCCCTTGCAACTAGCTTGACTCTACTAGTATTTTGTAGTTTACATTGAGCACCAATCTACTCATTTTCAAGGTTGCAATTACCAATTTCAAGAAGACGAACATGAAGCAAATGAAAATTGGTTGAGGCACTTGGTAACATCATTGCTTGGTAATAGAAAGAAAGCTTTTATGTAAACCAATGGATGAATCTATTGAAGGGACACTGATTCAACCTTATGGGTATTGATGATTGATGCATATCAGTCTTGGAGCCATGCATAAACTAAACAGGATCAATCAATTCTTCTAAATCCATTTTCCAATGACAAAATTGAGCTAGGAAGAAGTGAATTGTTCACAAACATGCATGATCCAACACACAAATACAAAAATACAATTTGAGTCACCTATGGCTATATATACGAACCAAAATAACAACTATATTTAAATCAAAAGTAGCCAAGGTACTTACCTTATGGCAAGAAAACCAAAGCAAGCCAATGGGGGCGTGCGACAGTAATCGAAGACTTTGGTGAGCTTATTGCGTTCAGAAAAAAAATATCTACAAGAAATAAGGAGATGAAATCAAATTGCCGGTAGTAATTGACGGAATCAACAACCGGTGGTAGAAAATATGAGAAGGGAGAGGAAATAACTGCCACTGAATAAAAAGAAAAAGAAAAATATACGTGTGGAGAGTGAGAGATGATTAACCAGAATTTTTGATCGAAGGCATTGTAGATTCAGAGAGGAGAAGTTTGGCTACTAACGGATAGGTTAAAAACATCTGTTTAGTTTTTTTTTGGATATGGTTGCTATACGATATGGCTTTGATATCATAGACGGACCCGTTTTAGAAATAAGGGTAACATACAAAAACCTTTTCTAAAGTTTTTGACAATCACAAAAATCTCCCTTATAGTTTCATTTTAATAAATACCTCTCTTAAACTTTTGAGGAATTCGATAAATACCTCATTTCCGTTACCTTCCGAAACAGAAAATCGTTAAAGTTACAAAATTACCCTTGATTAATTGTCAGAGTGTAAACCGCACCCGTTCACAACCTACAATGCTATATTATCATATGTTCATGACTCTATATATCGGTCCAATTAAAACGCGGCACAGCACAAAACGATTCCTCTACTGTCTGTTCTCTCTCCCAAAGTCATCTGCCTGTGTTTTGCAACTGAAAACCCCTCTCGAAGGTGTCTTTGAGAGGAGCAAAGAAGTCATCTGCGTCTGTTTGGTTCAGTGCAAATAATAGATGGGAGGCTATTACAGACACCATTTGTCATGTGAGGACAAAAAAACAATTTCAGCTATTTCATCCTTTCGATTTCTTTCTCACAATCCATCCCAACTAATGACATTGCTTTGCTTCTTTTGATTCAACCCTTCTCTCTAGAAGTTCTGCCCTATCACGTAGCGTGACAGAGGCCTAATGTTGAGCAAATACAGTAATATATATACATATATATATATATATATATTGAGTTTCCTATAATGTGTTTATTATAGCCATGGACCCCTTAACAGTTATTAGACTCTTCTTACGATTGAGGCTGAAACGAAAACAGAAAAATTAAAGTCAACTTGTTTGAGGGTCAAAGAGAAAATTATCAAGGTTCAATTTTAATTTCGAGGAGAAATAACACTGCATCTGCATGGCTGCATGTAGACTTTGAAGACTGACATTGAAAACAACACCCAAGAAAATGTGTTTTTAGTTATAGTTGAGTTTTCCAACTCTTCTGGTTTTCAAGTAAGCTCATGTCACAACAACCCATAATTAATATTTTAATTATCAAAAATAAGAAAATGAATTCAATTTCATCCTGATTATATACTAGTAGTTAGGTATTTAAAAAAAAGAGAAAAACAACAGGAATGCCCATGGTGTTGTAGGAATGGATATACTGTGACTGTGAGATGGGAGAAACTTCAAAGTTCAAACTTCTACTGTTCTAAACTTGAAAAATCTCAACTTAGTTTGTAGTTTGTACTAAAGTGATTGTACTATAGGATCTACGATTTTATAACCTGGGAGAACAGGGTCAGTTGCTGGTTGTTTTCACACTGGGTTGGTTGTTAGGGAATAGAGATATGGAAAAAGACTAGAAAAAACAAGATTTTTTTCCTCTGCAATTTTCCTTTTCATCTTTTTATTTGGTTCTTTTTCATTGAATCACAGGGAAAAAGATGTTTTTTTTTTTTCCTTCCTCACTATAGAAGATAGCGATGAGTCAATACTCTTTGTTGTGTCAGAGAGAGAGAGAGCTCGTCATCACCCATCTCAATTCAATCCATAAGCAAATAATGTATAAAATCCCAAACCCAGAGGAGAGAGAGAGGACCCAAACCAAGAGGTCTTCGTGGTGTGAATGGAGAGAACTAAAAGACTGAAAGTGTGATTGCGTGGGAAACGTGTATTTAAAGGATGTTTGTCCACTTAAAACGGGATTACTTCAGTAATTTTGTAAAGGGTAAAATGGGTATTTAAAAAAATAGTGCCTCAATTTTATGTTTTTCATCAAAAAAGATAACAAAAAGGAGATATTTATTGATTTTCTCAAAAGTTTAGGAAAGATATTTATTAAAATGAAATCATAGGAAAGGTTTTTATAATTGTAAGAAAATTCAGAGGTGGTTTTTGTATTTTACCCTAGAAACAATAAAGTAAGTTTACAACAAAAAAAAGAACCGTCCCAATTCCTGCAGGCTTCTGAAGTTTTATAAACGGGTCATAGCTCATAGGTCGGGACGGGTTGTAATTTTGTAAATGAGTCGTGTATCCCGCTTTGCCTCCAAATAAAAATCAGTGGAACTGTGATAAGATCTTTGATGCGCCTGTTTTCTTCTTTCTCCTAAAAAAACACATTCTAGTTCAGAGATCCAGCCAATCCACCGGCGGCCATGTGCCTACGCCGGAGAACTCGTCCTTTGGACCGTTGTGTTCGTCTTATCTTGTACTATTGAACAAAGGGATCCATAAATTGGCATGGCGGTGGCAACAAGTCTCCTTCTTGTCTCATTATGCCGTTCCCGTTGCTCGTTAACCCCACAACCATCATCAGCGAAATTGAAATACACTCCAAATCTCTTTTCCCGGGGCCTTGCTCACTGTAAAGTTAGTGTGTTTTGCAGTAACAAAAGCACTGAGAAGAAGGAGAAGAAGAAAAAGAATGGAAGGCTAGAACAGACTTCGAGGTCTGCTTCTGCGGAAGCAGTGGTGAAGAGAAGGACCCGTTCGGATAGGGAGTTCGATATGGAGCTTGTGGAGCACTACGGCATTTCTGGGGCCCACACCCCCGTTATGCTGGGTGAGGTCTTGGAGGTTTTTGCTGCTTCAACTCTACGTTCCTTTGTTGATTGCACCCTTGGAGCTGCCGGTCACTCTTCTGCGGTATTCACTTTCTCTAAAATCCAAATCCACCTCTTTCGCTTTGCTAGCACTATGCTAATCACTTCACTATTATCTTCGTTTCGTTTGATCACATTACTTGGGTATCCTCCAGTATACAAGCTCTTAAGAACCAACATTTGGGTTTCTTTCTTTTCTTTTCTTTTTCTATGTATAACCTGTAAACCTGTTATGCACAGATGGTCATGTGAAAATGCATGATCCTGTGGAAATTGAGAGACACTCGTTACAAGCCTTTTTGTTACTACAATAGTAAGTAATCTTATTTCCTGTTGCCAAATATGGAATTGAGAGAAACCAATCATTTATTATTTTGATCTCTGTATATAATATGTAAATCTTGTTCCCTTTGTTAACTGTAGAAATTGAGAGCAAAAATAAAAAAAAGGAAATTAAGAACAACCCATCACATAATTGTAACTAATTATGTAGAACTATATGACCCATCATGTGGAGGAAATTGAGAGAGACCCATCACTTGATGCTCTTTCTCCTATTATATTATATTGGAAATTTCCTCCCTCTTGTTAAATGTGGAAATTGAGAGAAACTAATTGTTTGATATACTAACGTATGACTGGCATTTGGAGTTAATTGAGAGAAACCCATTGTTTGATACTTTGATTTTTCTTCAGCTAATAACATGTGAAGCTATGACATCATAATATTAGTACTGCTTTTTGACTGGTTATGGGACCCTGACCTGGTTGGTTGAGTTGAGCATCCTTCTGATGGCCTTGCAGTTGCAGGTGAACTAGTTTTTCATGTTTTTGATCATTTGAATAAGTTATTTTTTTGGAATCCTGGAAGGCTGGATTGGCAATGTGGAATTCATGGTATCTTTGTACTTTCTAAATTGTTTGATGACAATGTTGAATTGATCCTTTCTGTTGTTTATGGCCAAATTATTTCTCTTAGTGACCAGGCTTCTATGCAAATTGAACACAGTAAGGCTAGATGGAGAAACACTTGGTTCTAAGATGATTTTAATGCTGCATTGCTTTGTGAGAGAGAAGAAAGGAGATCAGGATGAATAGTGAGTAGTGGGAGGAGTGTTCAGCCTATGGATAGTCTAGTGCATTGGTAGAGTATTAATATTGAAGCTGATTTTTTGGAACAATGCATGGAAGCTGGGATGCTAGCTTGGCAATTTTCCTTTTACATATTTAGGCATTCCTATAGAGGCTAAAGCTTTGGCATCTTCCACTTGCCATCCTGTCTTGGAGACACTTGAAAAAACATTAGTGCGGTGGAAATGTAGGTAGTTATCTTTTTGGTGAGGTGACCACTCTTTTTTAGGAGTGCTCTTTCTGGAATTCCTGTTTATTATTTATTACTGATATGTTTTGGAAATTATAGTTTCAGTGGTTGATCAAATTGAAAATATTCAGTAGATTTCTTTGGAATGGTGATTGGAAGAGTACAAAGCTTCATTTAATGTGTTGAGATAGGGTTTGCAGGCCTAAAAGGTGGAGAGATGAGGTTAAGAACTAGAGAGATGAGTACAACTATTAGGCCCATTAAGTGACAAGTATCCACAAAATAATAGCCAAGGTTCTTTCCTTGAAGATTAAACTGGTAAAATTCTCATTGGTAATGGATGTGTGGAGGAGTTGAGGAGGGCAAAGTATAAAGGATTTGTGTGCAAGCTGAATATACAAAAACCCTATGACTTCTTGGAACTTCCTTGCTGATATTTATGAAAATTTATGGATTTGGGGAGAAATGGTGAAATTGGGTTGGTTTCTTAAAATCTCACCACTATTCTATTTTAGTTAATGGGGCGGTAAAAAATTCTTTCAGAAAGCAAAGATTTAAGGCAATGGGATCTCCTTTCACCTTTTCTCTTTACCCTAATAGCTGATGTTTTTAGTAGTCTTATTTCCAAGGCTGATAGGGAGGGAAAGATTAATGTCTTAGCTACTCACCTTCAATTTTCAGCTGATATAATAATTTTTTTATGAAGGGGGAGACCATAGATTGGTAGGGAATCTAAAAGAGTTGGTGAATAAGCTCAAATTTGTTTTAAACTTGAAAATCAATTTTGATAAAAGTTGCATTGCAGGGATTAATTTGGAAGACAGTGAATTAGACTCTAGTGGCCTCTCCTAAGTGTTCTATCACCAATTGGCCTTTGATATACTTGGGCCTCCCTTTAGGAGCAAACTACAAAGAGAGTAGATTTTGGAACCTAGTCTTAGAGAGGTGCATGAAGAGATTAGAGTGTGGAAGAGGAATTGCATTTCATTGGGAGGTATAATTACTTTGGTAAAACCTATATTTGTAAGTTTGCTGATAGTATTTGCCGATTTACTATCTCTTAGTGTTTAAAATTTCACAAAAGGAAGCAAAAAGATAGATAAAAGTCACGAGGTATTTCTTGTAGGAGCCGTGGGAAGGGAAGAAAGATGATCTAGTCAGATGGGAGATGGTGTGTAGGAGTAAACAGGAGGGTGAATTGGGTATTGGCAATATAGTAAGATGAATATTGCTTTGCTAGGGAAATGGCTATGGAGATGGCTGTTTGAGAGGGAGAGGCTATGGCATGAGGTGGTTGCCAGCATACACGGTAGGTTGGTTATTGGTTGAAATGCAGGTATATCATATCAGGCTAATTTGGCATCTCCATGGTATCATCCTTCACTTTCTCAGTTTTATCAAGTATGGTGTATGTTGAAGGGACTAAGTTAGGTTTTGGGAGGATGTCTAGGTTGGCTCTCCTCTCATGGATCTCTTTCCTTCTCTGCACTTTATTTCCTTGTCTGAAAACAAGTGTATGTCCAAGTTCTTTTGCCACCTGTGGTGAAACTGAAAAATAAGAGGAAAATAGAGAAGAGAGAGTGGAGAACAAGAGAGGAAGAAGAAAGAAGAGAACAGGGAGATGAGTTGAATAGTGTTGAGTCACTTGTTCCGACTCGCCCATTTGGTTTTATATAATTGTTTAAAAAATGATAAAATTACATACTACCCCCATTACAATAAATACTTAAAGCAGTAAGTATTACTACACTCCCCAACAAGTGGAGCATAGATATCAATCATGTTCAACTTGTCCAATATAGTGCCAATTTACTTTTTACTAAATCTTTTGTCAAAACATCAACAGGTTGATCTTCAGTCCTAACATATGGAAAGCAAATCTCATTCATGTCAATCTTCTCCCTTATGAAATGCTTATCAACTTCCACATGTTTAATTCGGTCATGTTGCATAGGGTTATGAGCAATGTTTATAGCTGCTTTGTTATCACAATACAACTTCATTTGCTCATTGGATTCTATATCAAGTTCTTGTAGAAACCTTTTCACCCAAAACAGCTCTAATATCCCATTGGAAATCGAGCGAAATTCAGCTTCTCCACAAGACCGGGCTACTGCATTTTGTTTTTAATTAAATTACCTCCAAACAGAGTACAATAACCTGATGTAGACCTGTGATCATCAATTGGCCCTGTGCAATTTGCATTTGTGTAAGCCTCAAGTTGTAGGTTACCATGATCAGAGAATAAGAGGCTTCTCCCAGGTGAAGCTTTCAAGTATCTTAGAATTCTTTCAACTGCTTCAAGATTCGGAACTTGAGGGCATGCATATATTGACTTATTACCCCCAATGCATAAGCAATATTTGGTCCCATCAGAGACAAGTAGATTAGCCTGCCAACTAATCTACAAAAACATACATCGATCTTCCAAGAGATCTCCACCCTTCTCATTAAGTTGATGATTGAGATCAATTGGAGTGTCCACAGGTTTGGCACCTAGTTTCCATGTTTCCTCTAGAAGATCAAGAGTATAATTCCTCTGGTACAAAAATATTCCCCTCTTGGGCCTCGTCACCTCAATGCCTAAGAAATATTTGAGGTCTCCCAGATCCTTAATCTCAAATTCAGTGGCTAGAATTTTGACGGTAGTGAGGGCAGTCTTGGACCTTTAGGTATTGGAGGCGTTTTCAGATATGAAGATGGCTTCATTAGGGCTCTTTTCTCAAGCCCTATTGGAGTGGATGACTCATTGAGAGCTGAAATTTATGCTGTGTTGGAAGGAGTTCAGAAGGCCAAGGATTAAATATTTCCAAGCTAATAATTGAAGGGGAATCTAAGCTTGTTATTGGATGGCTTCAAAATGAGGAGGAGATGGGCTGGTGGGATTACATAAATGAAAAAAGGAAATTCAGGCTCCTGACTCAAGGCATGGAAATTCAGCCGCATTGGACTAAGAGAGATGCTAATTGTTTGGCTGATGTCTTGGGGGAGATAAAAGAGTTTCTCTCCCCTCCTCTCTTTGTAATTTCTTTATTTTTATTTAATGAATCTCATTCAGTTATTGATCCAAAAAAAAAAATCACTGGCTAGAAATATCTTCAACTGGTGATCACCTGTTACAGCTAAATCATTAACATAGACAATGAGTGTAGAAGTAATACCATTTTCAAGTTTAACAAATAAAGTATGATATTCTTGGCTCTGTTTAGTAACAAAATCTCTTGATAGTTGTACTAGATCTATCAAACCATGCTCTTGGTGACAGTTTTAAGCCATAAATAAACTTCTTTAACCTACAAATGTTCCCAGAAAGAATCACAACACCATGAGGAGGCAGCATATACACTTCTTCTTTCAATTCCCCATGTAGACAAACATTTTTAACATCTAAATGGTGCAAGGGCCAATACTTAAGCAGCAAAAGCTGACAAAACTCTAATGGAATTCATTTTAGCTATTGGAGCAAAGGTCTAAGTGTAGTCTATGCCATAAGTTTAAGTATACCATTTTAGCTACTGGGCCTTATATGTTATATCCTTTCATAGAACCATCGGAGGGCTTCATTAAACTAAACTTTGATGGAAGCAATGAAATCCAGGCCCATCTGGTGTGGGAGGTGTCTTTAGAAACATGGAAGGACATATTATTGCTATTATTCAGGATCAATTGGCCATGGGGACTCTACAAGGGTAGTGCCTTATGTTCATGAACTACAACAGGCAAGGGAAATTAAATCTAATTATAGAAGGTGACTTCAAGGTTGTAATTGGGTGGCTGAAAAATAGTGAGAAATCTGTATGGGGCTAGGGGGTGCAAATGGATTGGATCATGATCCAATCTGATCCGAATCCAATCATATTTTTGCCGGAGTCGGATAACCCTTTGTTGGATTTTCTGATCGGATAATGGGATCCGATTGAAAATTGGATCAAATTTGTATCACCCCCTATCCGATGCCAATCTGAAAGGACCCAATGTATACATTACTTATTTATTTATAAAAACATTTATATTGCACTTTTTGTAATTTTTTTTATAAAAAGACATGTATATATTAGTATATATGGTGAAAATAGTTGAAAAAAAGCATTTATATTTTTTGTTTTCCTTTATATAATCTGTTATGTTTTTATTAATAATTTATTACAATTTTCAGAATTTAAATCGGATTGGATCAGATGTGGATATCTGATATCCTTCACGGGTCTAGGACTGGATCAGATCTTCGGATCGGATCATATCTAGGATATGTGCTATTGGATTGGATTCAGATTTACCCTGATTTGGATCTGATCCGATCCATTTGCATCCCTAATGCGGCTATAGAAATGAAGTTAAACAGATCAAATGGCTGGTGAGGAAAATGAATATTAAAATACAATGGATCTACACATGGGCTCACTAATATTTTAGCAAAGCAAAGGGTTAACAGAAATCAACTGTATTGGGCTTGCTTATAATTTGTATGTCTATGTAGTGGTAGGGTAGTAATTGCTACCCCACCCAAGGGTTGATTGTAATGCGCTATAATATTTCTGATATCTATTAATAAAATGTTCAGTTATTTAACAAAGAAAAAAGCTTTAGAATGATTTGGAGATTGAGAAGCTGCTTAGACTCTTAATGTGCAGAGCTGCAGACCTTCCCAAGAATAAGAGGATAAAAGATGCTGGAGGTGGGCAAAGTATGGAGTGTTAGCTCTGTCAAATCATTCTACAGCTAGCTGATGAAATATGTGGTTTCTGATTTCCCTTGGAGAGGGAGGTATTGTTACCCCATGTCCCATCAAAAACAAATTTCTTGTGTGGTCTGCTGTGCTGGGGAAAACTCTTATAAAGGAGAGTCTCTGATGTGCAAGGGCATTAACCTCAACTCTCTGGAGTGCATTCTTTACAGCTCCCACTGAGTCTGCTCACCTCCTATTCATTGACTGTTGTTTTCCTAGAAGTATATTTGACTTTTTCTGCAGCTTAGTGAACTTTTGTTGGTACTATCTCAGTCTGGTTAAGGGAGCATGTTAGGAGTTGGAAGCTGCAGGGTCTGAGCAGGTAGAAGGTTCTCGTGGAGCACATTCCTCCAGTGGTGATGTGGGTGGTTTGGAAGTAAAGGAATGGCTGAATATTTGATGACATTGATGACAAAGATAAATCTGTGTCTGTTTATTACTGCTGGCTGCAGCCCATGATCTGTTTAAAGTAATTTCCCACTTTAAGTATTTTGAGCATCCAACACTCTCGGTTAAAGCTGTTTCATTAATGTTTATAGTAAAACATTAATGAAATTACCTTTTCTCAAAAGATAAAGGTTGTAGTCGTATGAGACTACTGACAGCCCAAGCTGTGGTGTATAATCAACAGGAAATTAAGAGGATGAGAGGAGGAAGAGAATAAGATTTCGAAGGAAGGATTTCAGAAAAGAAGAGGATGCTTAATCTGCCGCCCCCCTCTTTCTATTTATATTAATTCTGAAGTAAGGATAAGACTGCTTACATGGCAAAATTAAAATCCTAATAAAAGACAACAATTAAAGTCATAATAAAAGACTAAAAGACTAAAGTCCTAATAAAAGACTAACAACTAATTGTGGACTGATACTTAAATAACTAGTAGTTGTATACGAGTACAATAGAAAGAGGTGGGGACCGCATCAGTGGTTTCTACACTCCTCCTCAAGTTGGGAATAGATGTTTGTCATTCCCAACTTGCATAGATCTTCTTCTAACTTCTTTGAAACTGCCTTGGTGAGAAGATCARCAAGCTGCATGTTGGAGCTGATATATAGAAGATAGACTTCTTGAGATGCAACCGTTTCCCTAATAAAATATCGATCGACTTCAATGTGCTTAGTTCTGTCATGTTGTAATGGCTTATGAGCTATATTAATAGCAACCTGATTATCACAATACAACATTAGAGGTTTTTCATAGGTAATACCCAATTCATCAAACAATGATTTCAACCATAGTATGTCAGCCACACCATTTGCCATGGACCGATATTCAGCTTCAACACTGGAATGAGAAACAACACTTTGTTTCTTACTCCTCCAAGAAACAAGGTTACCTCTTACAAAGGCACAATATCTAGAGGTAGATCTTCTATCATCAACACAACCGGCCCAATCTGCATCTGTGTAAATTTCTATCTTCATGTGATTATTATCCTTAAATAGTACACCTCTGCCTGGCACCTCTTTAAATATGCCAATATCCTCTCAACAGCAAATAGGTGGGTAGTTTTGGGAGAATGCATATACTGACTAACAACACTGACTGCATAGCTGATGTCTGGTCGTGCAAGACAAAGATATAGTAGTTTACCAATTAATCTTTGGAACATAGCTTTATCTTCAAGAGGCTCTCCACCTTCTGCACTAATCTTGTGATTCTGTTCAATAGGTGTATCAGCTGGTTTAACACCCAACTTTCCTGTTTCTTCTAACAAATCAAGGACATACTTCCTTTGAGAAACAAAGATTCCATGCTTGGACCGAGCTACCTCAATACCCAAGAAATATCGTAGCTCTCACAGGTCCTTTACCACAAATTCTTGATGGAGAAGTTTCTTAAGAGACTCAATTTCGCTGTTATCACTCCCCGTTATTACAATGTCATCCACATATATAGCAAGTAGAGTCAAGGAAGCATCCACTTTCTTAATAAACAAAGTGTGATCTGATTGAGCCTGCACATAGCCAAACTTTTCAAGGGCTTGTCTGAATCTATCAAACCAAGCTTAGGGGGATCGTTTTAGTCCATACAAAGATTTATTCAACCGACAAACCTTCTTACCTATCTCTGTACTATAAAAGCTAGGAGGTAGTTGCATTTACACTTCTTCTTGCAAGTCTCCATTGAGGAAGGCATTTTTAACATCCATTTGGAATAAGGGCCAAGAGTAACTGGCTACAAGAGATAATAACACTTTGATAGTGGTCATTTTTGCTATTGGTGCAAAAGTCTCCAAGTAATCTATACCATAAGTTTGAGTAAATCCCTTTGCAACTAACCGGGCCTTATACCTTTCAATGAAACCATTAGCATTATGTTTCACAGTAAAAACCCATCTACATCCAACTGGTTTCTTCCCTTTGGGTTGATCAACTAGCTCCCAGGTATTGTTTCTCAAAAGGGCATTCATTTCTACTTTCATTGCATCTTTCCACTCAGGAATGGTTAGGGCTTCCTGTACTGTTCTGGGAATGGGAATATCAATGATTGATGCAAGAAAGGACGTATAAGAGGGAGACAGGTGATCATAGGACAAGAGTTGTGAGATACAATGGGCTGTGGATGAAGTGCAACGGCGTTTGCCTTTACGGATTGCAATGGGAAGGTCAAGGTCATTCAATGGAAGTGAGGGCTCATAAGATGGAGAAGGCTCATCTGTAATGGGAGCTGGAAGAGATGTAGTACCTGGATTTGGATCTTCAGAAGGAATTGGGGCTGGCCTGGACTGCTGATGATCGAAATCAACCTGCCTCCATCATCTGTGATAAACTCTCAAATCCCGACATTTTTGACAACCCTCCCCATTACACCCCTCTTCACTCAATGGAACAGGTAAAGGGACTTCTGTGTTAATCCCAACCATACTACTCTCCCCCTGAGAAGAAACCCTAGAGTAATAAGGTACATCTTCAAAGAAAGTAACATCTATGGATACAAATCTCTTTCTTGAAACAGGTTCGTAGCAGCAATATCCCTTTTGAGTTTGTGCATAACCAAGGAAAATACATTTTGAGGTTTTAGGGTCAAATTTGGAATAGCGAGGGCTAAGAGTTTGCACGAAGCAGGTACAACCAAAGGTTTTAAGGGGGACAAAAAACAACTCTTTATCAGGATATAAAAGAGTGAATGGGGGTTTCATGTCAAGAACCCGTGAAGGAATTCGGTTGATGAGAAACACAGTTGTGAGAATGGCATCTCCTTAGAAATGTATAGGCACATTGGAGATGAATATGATACTTCTAGCTACTTCCAATATGTGCCTATTCTTTCTCTCAGCCACCTCATTCCGCTGAGGGGTATGAGGGCAGGTATTCTGATGGATAATCCAATGGTCAAGAAAGTAAGAGGCTAGTGATGTTTTAAAGTATTCTCTCGCATTATCGGATCTGAAAATTTTGATTTTTACCCCAAACTGGGTTAAAATCATCTGATGAAAGGTTTGGGTTAGGGTAGGGACCTCATCTCGAGAACGCATCAAGTAAACCCAAGAAAACCGGGTGTAGTCATCAACAAACAGAAAGAAGTATTTGTATCCCCCCATAGCAGTGATGTGATATGGTCCCCAAACATCGGTATGCACAATGTCWAAAAGAACACTACTTCTCTTATTACTTAATGAATAGGTTGTTCTACAATGCTATGCAAGCTCACAACTTTCACACTTTAAACTAGACATCTAGATAGATTCAAATAAACTAGGAAACAAGCTTTTCAAAGACCTAAAGGATAAATGACCCAATCGGCTATGCCAAAGCATGACTTGACCAATAGACTAAGAAACAAAAGACCCTCTAACTTCACTACCGTCCTACTGTGAACTTCCTCCAAGCAAATAGGTTCCATTTGTCTCATGGCCAGTCCCAATCACCTTTCTTGTCTCCAAGTCCTGAAAAACACATCGATCAGGAAAAAAAGGTTACTGAGCAATTTTGGTTTTTAGTAATGCTGCTAACTGAAAGTAAATTGGTGCTAAGTTTAGGAACATGCAGAACAGAGGACAGGGAAATGGCACTAGACAACTTGATGTCTCCCTTGCCAGAAATGGGAACAAGTGATCCATCAGCAATAGGCACCTTGTCTTTACCAGAGGATAAGTGATAGGTAGTAAATAGTGAAGGCAAACCAGTCATATGAGATCAGATGCACCTGAGTCTATTACCCAACAATGTTCAGTGTTACCTGGAGCTGAAGCATGATAAACTGAGGCTTGTGTACCTGAATGAGCAAATGCTAAGGTGGGAGGAGTTGATGTTGTAACTGGTTGAGATGATGATGCTGAATTACCAACCTCCTTTTCCAATTGAGTCAAGGCAGCTCGGTCAACAACTAGAGTGTCTAGTGGTGCTGCTCTTGTGCCTGATGAGGTTGCACAATCAGTAGTAATAGCTGTATTAGCATTCCCCTTTTTGTTCCTGAGTTTTACGGGAACTAGATGAGGATGTAGCTTCCACAGGTTTCTTTGGTATGCTTAGGTTTCTTGCAATGTTCACATATTAGGTCCTTCTTGTCTTCCTTCTTCATATTTCTCTCCTTATCCCCCCCAAACTTGGGTTTAGTTGCTGCCAAGGCTGATTCAAGTGGCGAATATTGTAACATAACTTTCCTTCTACTTTCTTCACTGTGCACTAAAGAGTAAGCTTGTGATAGAGTCACATTGTCTCTTTGTTAGACAGTTTTGTATGCCCTTAGCTTCAATCATTTTGATGTACTTTTGTTATTTAGTGGAAATAAATAAAGTGCATGTTTGATTCATGTTGTTTGGTTTAATTCTGTGTAAAACCCTAAAACTGGACATTTG
>NW_010729083.1:2251208-2271334 GCF_000365185.1 Nelumbo nucifera | reverse complement strand
CGACTAGGATAGTGATGCATAACCCTAGCCGCCAGCCCCTCATTCTATTTATAATTAACTTAAATATGGGATATTACAAAGATGCCCCTAGTAGGGTGGCAACTCAACTAAGTACTTACAATTCTTTTAAAAATAAAAGACTAATGGGCCCAAGGCCCAACAACTTCTTAATTTAAAAGTCAACAAACTAAACATAAATCGGTCCAACATAAATCAGCCCACTGAACAGAGAGGAGGAAGAGAAAAGAAGAGAAGAAGATTTCGAAGGAAGGATTTCAAAAAAGAAGAGGATGCTTAATATGCCGCCCCCCTCTTTCTATTTATATTAATTCTGAAGTAAGGATAAGACTGCTTACATGGCAAAATTAAAATCCTAATAAAAGACAACAATTAAAGTCATAATAAAAGACTAAAAGACTAAAGTCCTAGTAAAAGACTAACAACTAATTGTGGACTGATACTTAAATTACTAGTAGTTGTATACGAGTACAATAGAAAGAGGTGGGGACCACATCAGTGGTTTCTACAAAGGTTTTCTAAAGAGAAGAGGCTAGGTGCAAGTGGATTAAATAATGAGACGGAAGCTCCAAATTCTTTTCAATACTTACTAGTGGAAATAAAACAAATAATCCATCCAATCTTTTAATTGGTAGTTCATGGAGCCAATATCAAAACTGGAGGAGATATGCACTCTAGGACCACTCATCCCTGGCTCGAAGGCTGATTGTGGAGGGACTTGAATGTGGAATATGCATCTTGGTTGGAGAGACCCTTTGCGGAAGAAGAGATCAAGAAAGTTATTTTGGGTTAGAAGAATATTAAGATCTAGATTTAACAAATTCACCATGGGCTTCTACTAGGTGTATCAGGATATTGTCAAAGAGAACTCACTAGGTATCTTTGAAGATTTCCACTATAATGGCATTATCAACAAGAACATGGTTCTACATTTGTACTCTTATTCTTAAGAAGACCAGGGAGCTTGCAAGGATCTTAGAGTGTGGGATTAAAAACTGTCCTTTGGAGTAGGGCTGCAAGTTGGGCTGGGCTAGGTTGGGTTAAGGCCAACCGTAAGTTCTAAACTCCCAACCCTAATCTTAATCCAACCTGACCTACCCAATCCTAACCGTAACTAAATTCCTTCAACCCTAACCCAACCCAACCCGAAGTCAACTTCAGGTTGGGCCCAACCCAACCTTCTTCCTATCCCTTAAAATCTCGCAGAACTTTTCAATCTCAGATCTTAACTCAATTTTCAGTACATATATTAATCCTATGTTTTATTAGTGTTTGTTTGTTGATGTTTTTATTGGTTCTTTTAGTACAAAATTTAGAAAAAATAAGTGTTTGAAATGACTATAGTTTATTATGACTTATGATAGATCTTTTATGGGCAGCAACTAGCAGAAAGGAAATGAAGAATAAAGTATTCCAAAAACATAAAATATGTTATTAAGGTATTAATCTTTCCAAATAGGATTAAGTGATTATCTTAAAAGAAAGACATGATAGTATGTGGTGGGGGCTATACAACTATCATGCATATAAACAAATCAATGTATGATATATCACATATGCAACATATATTTATATATGACATGTACTATAGAGTCGGGTTCAGGTTGGATTGAGTTGCCCGAGGGGCAATGATTTAAAAGGCATGCCTAAGCGCATAGGCGAGGGCATTGAGGCGCATTCTAGGGTAGGCACCTTGCCTAGGTCATAGGCACAATGCTTTCAAAAGGCGCATGCCTGGTGTGCCTAGTGCGCCTTGTGCCTCAGCCTAGGCGTGCGCCTTGTGCCTCAGCCTAGGTGTGCACCTTTTGAAAATTTGACGCTTTTTCCTTTTTTTGAGTCTAGCAGTTGGGCTTGTTTGGGCTTTTTTTGGACTTGTTTGGGCTTGCCTCGAGGGGTGTGGCACAAAGGAGGCTCGTAGAATTAGGAATGTAATGTGTCACAATAGCTACTTGAAGTAATGTAATTGAGAAAAAGAGAGATTGTGGGTTTTATATGCTTGAAAATGTTTTATATGTTTGATTTCATTTTTAAATTCTCATGTGAATATGCTTTACATATTATGTTTATGTATTTTAATTTTAGATAATAGGTTTTTTAAAACATTTATTTTAAAATTTAAGTTTATATTTTTATTAATATTATGATTTATATATTTTTTTTTTATTTTTTTGAATTTTTTAGCATTTTTTGATTTTTTTTTTAAATTTTTGCGTGTTGCTTAAATAGGCGCGTGCCTCGTCTTGTGCCTTGTGCCTTGTGCCTTAGGTGCTAATTGACCCCTACGCCTTTTTTATTGCCTTGCGCTTTTAAAACACTGCCGAGGGGTCAACCCTAACCTAGCCCGAAGTAAAGTCGGGTTCATGAATTCCAACTCTAACCCTAACCCAAGCATCAAGCCGACTTTTTCAGGTTGGGTTAGGGTTAGGTTCAGGCTAACCCGGCCCAAGTTGTAGTTTACATTGGACTACTTGTGCTCCCTTTGGATGGAAACCCAAGAATGGAAGGCTTTTGGAAGCCTGTGGTGGAGAGGTTTGCTAAGAAATTGGTATTATGGGAAAGGAATTTTATCTCTCTAGGTGAAAGGATTATTCTAGTTCAGTCCAAAATGGTTAATTTACCTGTTTACTTTCTCTCTACCTTCTGTATGCCAGTAAAAGTGGCAAGGCTATTAGAGAAATAAATGAGGGATTCTGTTTGGGAATTGAGGGAGAAAGATCATTTGATAAAATGGGAATTAGTATGTCTAAGAAACATGGTAGGCTAGGGATTGTTGGGAATTTGATTCACAAAAATACAGCTTTACTAGGCAATTGGTTGTGACGTTGGGTGCTTGAAAGAGACAGGTTATGGCATAAGGTCATTGTAAGTATTTCATGGTGCTATGGACAATAGTTGGGACAAAAAGGTGGCCTCCTACTTCTTCAGCATCCCCTTGGAAATCAATTCATGATGTACTCCCTACCTTCCTACATCTTACTAGATATGATGTGGGGTGTGGGGAAAAAGTCCTTTTCTAGGAGGATCTATAGTTAAGCAAGTTACAACAGGAAGCTATGGTTAAACAAGTTACAACACAGCCCAAAACATATGTTCCCTTCCCACCCCTTGCTTAGCAAGTTCATCCGCAAATGAGTTGGCACTTCTCTTTATCCATTGAAGCTGAATCTCTACACCCTGAGTTAACCATTTGAACTCCCTATTTTTCATTAGCATATTTCCATATTCTGTTTGTTTCCTTTATGCAACATTCTATAATCACTTTAGAATCTCCTTCAACAACTAACTTTTGTAAAGTCAATTCCTTATCCTTCTTTAACTCTTTCAGTACTGCCATGATCTCAGCTCTAAGAGAATCCCCCACCCCAATAACTTACCTTTCCTCCTCTCTGAAAGTTCCTCCAATACCTAAAGGTCCCAAATTACCTTCACTACTCCCATCAAAGTTCAATTTAATAAGTCTAGGAGCTGGTGTAGACCAAAGGGGGCTAGTTTTCATTTGAATTGGTGCTGAATTGGCCACTTCCTTCAAATTTCTAACCAACATATCTATAGAGATATCTTCAAACATCTCTTGCAATTTTACCCATTGCACGACCTAATAGTTACAGCTTCAATTATAGCCTCTTTACTTATTCCCTTTTCGGAAAAAAAATCTGAGTTCCTTTCTTCCCAGATCGTCCAGAAAATGGCAGCCTGTATACATCTCCACATTACTCTGCCCCTCTTTAACCACCTAACAAAGGAAGAAGCAAATAAACCTTGTATACTTGATGGGAGAATAGAATCCACCTGCAACCAAACAAAGAGAAGAACCAATCCCAAATAGCAGAAACAAAGGTGCAGGAGATTAACAAGTGGTAACAGCTCTCAAGTTTCACCATTGGCAAAGGAAACACCTATTAGGGGATAAGAACCAAGTAGATCTTTTCCTTTGAAGCAAATAACAAGTATTGCACCTTTATTCCTGGGCAAAAAGCATCTGGGGTGTATTATTATAGTGATTCAAGAAACAAAGCTGTTAGAAGTTGACCTCAAATGGGAAAAAAAAAAGCATCTAGGGTGCTGAAAACAAAGAATTGAATTTACGATTCTTCTTGGGGAACACCAAGTAGAATATTGATCATCTGGGATGTGGATTGTCTAGAGGAAATAATTAGAAATTTCACCATCTCCCTTAAGATGGGGAATCTGAACAATATTTTTGAGTGGGTTCTATTGATTAAAAAAATAATAAATAGAGTACTCATAAAAAAACAGTCAATAGATTCTAACAAATGTTTATGATCTGTTGAATATATTAGTTTTTAATCACTTGGGTATTTTTCTAATTTCATTATCTTCCACTAGCAGGCATTTTCTTCTTGTTCTTCTTCCTCCCTTTCTTCATCTTATCTCATCCTAATCCTCCCCTACTTGGTAACAAGGCAGATCTATTCTCTTGATATCTTCTGCTGTTGAATGTTTGAGCTGAAGTCCCTGCTGACATTAGCAGGCCATACAATGATGTTAGGTTTTTATTTATTTATTTTCATGGTTGGGTTTTTAACTTGTAGTCAACTCTATATAGTTGGGGCAAGGCTTAGATGATGATGATGTTTTTATATTGCCCCTTTATTTCTTTGTTGTTTCATTTCCACTCTCATTCTTTAATTTTGACAATTAATTATAATTTCTCTTTCATTTTGTAATGAGAAACCTCCAGATAATTCAAGCCCATTCTGAATTGCAACTATACATTGGATTAGATGTTGATTCCATGGCACATGAAATGGCTCAAGCTCAGATAAATGCCATCTTAAATGCTAATTCATGCCGCTCAGGTTCAAATTTAAAAGCATATACACTCCTGAGAAATTTTAAAGACATCAAGTCTGTTCTTCATGGAGTTGATGGAGAACTCTTGATCCATGGAGTTGATGGAATCTTAATGGACTTGGGAATGTCATCCATGCAGGTTTGTCTTCTAAACTACCTTGTTCATTTGTTTGCCAAGCCCATGACTTCATGACATACTAGTAAAGGTGAACATGCAATGCAGATTGCATTTAAGGAGAAAGAAGATTTATAGAAGAAACCCGTATAATTTTCTATATGTAGAGAGACCGAGTCGAATGGGCCCAAGTGATTTATGTTTTGTTATTATTGTTTCTTACTTGTGCTTGGTTGATAATGGGCCTACTAATTCTTTTTTGCTTCTTTTAAGTATCATTATGAGCTGGCCGCTCACTTAAGCAGAATTGTAACTATCTCTAATTAAGTGGGATTAATAAAATTTTAGAGATTAAGGATAGAAGACATTGAGCTTCTTTCTCCTTCTCCCTTCTCCATCTTCTTCTTTTCTTTTCTTGCTGTACCTCTTCTATCTTCTCTTTTCCTTGCTGAAAATTGAGATTATTTGCAAGTTTATTGGACTGATTCACATCTTGGTATCAGAGAACCTTGTCCTTTCTTTTCTTTTTTTTATTCTTTTTTCCTCATACGTCCTTTGAATATAAGAGTGTATGGAGAGATGAGTTGCTGATTATTTAGAGAACATTTGTGTCTAGTTGGTAGAGGGTTTGGAGAGATAGAATTTGGTTGTAGATTGCCAAGAAAGTGAGGTTGCTGTTTTTTTTTTCCCAAAATCCTAGTCGACTAGAGAGTTCACAGTTACAGGTTAAAGAGATAGTTTTAGTGTGGCATTCAGAGCTTGGGGGGTTTCTTTTGATCTCTAGAAGTGGGCAACTGAAGTTGGAAAGAGTTTGGGAAGCTCTATTAGGAGCAGTTACTCTTTTCCCTTTTCTCCCATTTAGCCGGGTATAGTGAAACCCTAATTTTGGGACCTATTGGTATTGGATTGACCCTAGTTATGTCCATAGAAACAAAAAAAAAACTTTTTTTTGGATTTTCGTTTGGTCAATGGAGCAATCTGGAAGTGAGATGAAGCAGACCCCAGTGTTCGGGCTTGGTCCGAAAGTTTCCATTTTGGCTGGAGTGGTAACAATTATGCTAGATTGAGCAAATTACTTACCTTGGGCACAAATCATAAGGATTTGTGCTTGTAGTAGAGGTAAACTGGGGTATCTTTCAGGCAACAAGAAGAAATCGGCAGAGACTGGTCCTACATATGAAAAATGGATGTAGGAGAATTACATGGTGATTGGATGGTTAGTCAACTCTATGCAACTTCATATAAGTTAGCATTATCTCTAGATGACTTTTGCTAAGGAAATTTGGGACAGTGTTATAAAAACATATTCTCAGAAATTGAATGCTGCAAGAGCCTATAAGCTGAAGAATGATGTGAACAATTTGAGACATGGGAGAAGAGTATAGCTGTTTACTACTCTATGTTGAAGTCATTGTGGCAGGAGATTGATGTAATGGAGACAGTTGTATGGGAGAGCACCAGGGATGCAGAGACATTCAGAAAACTAGTAGAAAGAAACAGGGTGTTTGAGTTTCTCACAAGACTCAACCCTAAGTTTGACATTACAAAGCAGATTATTTTGGCCAGAGATGAAGTAACCCTTGCTCAGGCATATTTTATGGTGAGTAGTGAAGAGAGTAGGCAGTATGTACAATTATAGGGATCACCTCCAAAGCATTTTGCACATGCTTCGATAAAGCCAAAGGGGCCGACTAAGAAGAAAGAGGTGATGTGTGAATATTCTAAGAAATTGAAACATACTAAGGACACCTGTTGGAAACTACATCCAGATCTTTTCCCTGAAAGGTTTCAAAACAACAACAACAACAACAACAATTCAAAGAAGAATGGTTAGATTGGGAAGCTTAAGAATGCGAATGTTGCAATTGTACCTAAAGGCAGAAATAAAAACAATGAAGAGAAGTCTGCTATGTAGCAGTTCGTGGTCATAAAGGCAGAATTTGAAAGGTATGGGAGACTAATTAATCACTTGGAGACTACAGTTGCAACATCTAACTCCTCAAGCAGTAACTCTTCATCTGTGTTTGCTTACTGTATTTGTGCTTTTGCAAATCATACTACTATTTCAGGTAACCGTAAAATCCCTTGGATTATTGATTTTGGAGCATCGGACCATATGACTGACATATCTAACTGGTTTTGTTCATATCAGCTCCTTTCTAGTAGAGAGAAGATATCCCTTGCTAATGGGTTTCTTGCTCTCATCTCTAGCAAAGGAGATATCAAAGCCCTTGACTCCCTTGTTTTACCCTCTATTCTTCATGTTTCAAAACATAACACCAATCTTTTATTTATTAGTAACTTAACTAAATCTATGAATCGCAACATAACCTTCTTTCCTACTCATTATGTTTTTTAGGACCTGAAATCTCAGAAGATGATTGGGAGTGGTCATGAGGCGAATGGAATATACTTGCTGGATACACTTAATGGAAGTCTTGGACCACCTCATGGAGTAGCTTTAGAGTTTATTTCTTCAGTCTGATTGATAGAATCATGAAATGTCATTTATGTTTTGGTCATTTGTCCTTTGCTTTGAGTTGTTTGTTTCTAGAAATGTTTAAGGGAGTCTCTTTGTCTAGTCTTCATTGTGAGTCATGTGAACTTGCAAAACATTGTAGACATTTTTATTCAGTGAGTAATAAAAGATTAATTTTTCTTTTTCATATTGTGCACTCTGATTTATGGGAGCCATATCATATATCTGCGAAGGGGGGTTACAAGTATTTAGATGTGATTTAGACCAATAAAAAATAGTAGAATAATATATATTATAGCAAAAGAAGTAGAGAAGAAGAAGATAGCAAGAAGAATATGGAAGAATGGAGAAGAAAGGAGAAAGGAGTTTGATAATCTCTTATTTTCCCCACACTAATTTTTTATTAATCTTACTTAAGTTACATAATTTACAAGTCTGCCCTTAAGTGGGCGTCCACCTCATCATCATACTTAGAAAACATAAACAAGAGTTAAAGGCCCATAAAGAAAAGGCCCATTACGAACAAATAACAAGAAAGAACTAATAAATAAGACACTAATGGGTTAGAGCCCATTCAGCCAAGTCTCTCTACACTCCCCCTCAAGCTGAGCATAGATATCAATCATGCCTAGCTTGCTTATATAGCGAACTAGATTTACTTTA
Source organism: Nelumbo nucifera (assembly GCF_000365185.1). Next base: position 2,263,244 of record NW_010729083.1, on the reverse strand, counting down.
AGAACACATTTTGTCAAAACATTAACCAATTGTTCTTCAGAAGCAACAAATGGTAGACAAACTTCTCCTGAAGCAACTCTCTCTTGTATAAAGTGCCTGTCAACTTCTATGTGCTTAGTTTTGTCATGTTGAACAAGATTATGTGCAATGTTGATAGTGGCTTGGTTGTCACAATATAACATCATTGGCTTCTCATAGTCTATACCCAGTTCTTCTAAAAGTGATCTCAACCACAAAAGTTCTAAAACTCCACATGCCATTGCCTTGTACTCTACTTCAGCTGAGGATCTAGCCACTACAGACTGCTTCTTACTATGATACAATGTTCTCTATTACCATAGCATAGTAACCTGAAGTGGACCTCCTATCATCAATACATCCAGCCCAATCAACATCAGTGTATGCTTCCAGCTTCATGTGTCCATGCTTAGCAAACAAGATACCTTTCTCTGGAGTCCCTTTTAGATAGCACCAGTGTTTTAAAAGCCGTGGGAGGCGTACGCCTAGAGGTGTGCCTCCAAGCGAGGCGCTCCCAAAACATCCTGAGGCGTATGCTAGAGGCGTTGACACCTCTGAGACATATGCCTCTTGCACTTTTTTCATGAGGCGTGCTAGAGGCGTACACTTTATGTGCCTCGTGCACATCTTATATAAAAAGACAGAAAAAAAGAAAAAAAGAAAAAAAAGGAAAGGAAAGGAAAGGAAAAGAAAGGGAAGGGAAAGAAAAAGAAAGAGAAGAAAAAAAGAGAAAAGGAAAGAAAAGAAAAGGTAAGGGAAGGGAAGAAAAGATAAGGGGAAAGAAAGTGGTTTTCCCCTTGCCCTTTCGGCTAGGGAGCGAAGCCCCCCATACCCCCCCCCCCTTTCAACTAATGTTAATGCATCTTTATTCTTCTTAATATAAAAGATTTTTATTAAAAATAAAGTAAAAATGAGATCCCCCCTTACTCTTCATCCTCCTCCTAACCCCCCCTCCTCTTAAGGAGGCTTACACCTCCTTGTGTTCGGGAGGCTTGTGCCTCTTGCGTTCTGAACTACGCCTCACACCTCTAGGTAGTGGAACACCTCGCGTCACGCCTCCGCATTTTAAAACATTGGAGAGCACAGAACCCTCTCAGCCGCTGCTAAATGTATATCTCTAGGAGAATGCCTAAACTAGCTAATTACACTAACTGCATAGGAAATATCTAGTCGATTCATGCAAAGGTATAATAATTTCCCAACCATTGGAACACTCCTCTATCAGTCAACAGTTCACCATCAGTAGTTGATAGCTTATGATTTAGGTCTATAGGAGTTACATGTATAGAAATAGAGGCAAGGAAGGAATAGTAGGAAGGGGAAAGAAGGTTGTAGGACATGTGTTTGGAAATGCAATGAGCTGTACATTTCCGTTTGCCTTTGCAAAGAGCAATAGGGAGATCAAGGTCAGGGAAGGTATCCAAAGTGGTAGAAGAGGGCTGACCTGCTACCTCAGTGGTGATAGGAGGTGCAAGAGGCTCATCTGAAGATGTGGAAACAACTTGCATGTCTCTGAGTTTCTATCTCTGGTACCACCTTTGGATAATAGGATGGGAAGAAAATGTGGGAGGAAGAGCCAATAGAGGACTCAATTAGTGGAGACTCAATAGAAGATTCAATGGGAATTGGAAGAGGGATAGATGGTGACAACGCAAACAACTCCTCTGAATGTTCCCCCTTAGGAAAAGTACCAAAGAAAGGAACAAACTCTGCAAATGTGACATCTCTAGAAACAAGGCTGCCACGAACCGGATCAAAACAGCAATACCCCTTTTGTGTGGAGACATATCCCAAGAAGACACACTTGTATGCTTTAGGCTCAAACTTATGTCTTTGATGGTTGTGAACATCAACATAGCAAGCGCACCCAAATACTCAGAGAGGAAGAGAGAAGAGATCCTCATTTGGAAATAGGAAGGCTAAAGGGAGTTTTAATCTCCAGAACATGGGAAGGCATTTGGTTTATCAAGTATGTAGCTATAAGGACAACATCCCCCCAAAACTTAACAAGAACATGGGAAGCAAAAAGGAGGCTCCTCGCAATTTCAACCACATGTCGGTTCTTCCTTTCTGCTACTCCATTATGTTGTGGAGTGTAGGAACAAGAACTCTGATGAATAACTCCAAAGGTATCAAAGTAGGAGGAAAGACTTTTCAAAATATTCCTTTGCATTATCAGATCGAAATATTTTGATCCAAGTGTTAAATTGTGTAAGAATAAGTTCACGAAATTTTTGTACAATATTTGGCACTTCATCCTAGGATTTCATTAGGTAAATCCATGTGTAACGAGAGAAATCATCAATAAAAATGATGAAATATTTGTAACCCCCCATAGCAAGTAAATGATATGACCCCCACACATCAGAGTGCACAATATGGAAATGAGAAATTGATCTTTTATTACTCAATGAAATAGATTGTCTACAATGTTTTGCAAGTTCACATGACTCACAATGAAGACTCGATAAGGATATCCCTTAAACATTTTTGGAAACAAATGACTCAAAGTTGAAAAAGACAAATGACCAAATCTCAAATGACATATCATGACTCTATCAACTGACTTTGATGAAATAGACTCCAAGGTTACTCCACTAGGTGATCTAGGACTTTGAGATTTGGTCATTTGTCTTTTTCAACTTTGAGTCATTTGTTTCAAAAAATGTTTAAGGGAATATCCTTAATGACATATCATGACTATCAACTGACTTTGATGAAATAGACTCCAAGGTTACTCCACTAGGTGATCCAGGACTTTGATCAGAGACATCCAACAAATATATCCCACTTGCCTCATGGCCACTCCCAATTGTCCTCTGAGATTTCAGGTCCTGAAAAACACAATAAGTAGGAAAGAAGGTTATGCTGCAATTCATTGATTTTGTTAAGTTACTAACAGATAAAATGTTAGTGAGTTTAGGAACATGAAAGACAAAGGATAATACAAAGGAGTTAGGGGCTTTAATATTCCCCTTGCCAGAGATGGGAGCAAAAGACCCATCGACAAGAGAAATCTTTTCTCTACTGGAGAGGAGTTGGTATGAACAAAAAAAGGTTAGGTATGCTAGTCATATGGTTTGATGCATCAGAATCCATAATCCAAGGAATTCTACGATTACCTGAAGCTATAGCATGATTTGCAGAAACACATGAGTAAAAGCGGATGAAGAGGGGTTGCCTGAGGAGGAAGTTGCAACAGTAGTCTCCAAGTGATTAATCAACCTCCCATATCTCTCAAACTCTGCCTTCTCTGCTGCCAACTGCTTCACAACAGATGTTTTTTCACCTTCAGATGCTGTAGCAACATTTGCATTCTTGGGCTTTCTAGACTGACCATCTTTTTTAAAGTTGTTGTTCCGAAACCTCTTTGGAAGAAGATCTAGATGAAGTTTCCAACAAGTATCCTTAGTACGTTTCGGTTTCTTGCAATATTCACATATCACCTCTTTCTTCTCATTTACCCCCTTTGGTTTTATTCCAACATCTGCAAAATGTTTTGAAGGTGGTGGAGTCTGTAGTTGTACATGTCTCTTGCTCTCTTCACTGCTCACCATAGAGTATGCCTGAGCAAGTGTTACTTCATCCTTGGCTAGAATATTCTGCCTCGTAATATCAAATTCTGGGTTAAGTCTTATAAGGAATTCAAACACCCTGTTTCTTTCCACAAATTTCCTAAATGTTTCTGCATCTTTGGTGCTTTCCCATACAACTGTTTCCATAACATCAATCTCCTGCCATAGTGACTTCAACATCGAATAGTAGACAGCTACACTCTTCTTCCCCTGTTTCAAAATTTTCACATCATTCTTCAGTTTGTAGGCCCTTGCAACATTCAATTTCTGAGAGTATGTTTCTGTAACACTATCCCAAATCTCCTTAGATGAAGTCATCCAAAGATAGTGTTGACTTATGTGGGGTTGCATAGAATTTACCAACCACCCAATAGTTGTGTAGTTATCCTACATCCATTTTTCATATGTAGGATCAGTCTTTTCCGGTTTCACCTTACTGCCCGTAAGAAATCCTAGTTTACCTCTACTACAAACATGAATTTTTATAGATTGTGGCCAAGCTAAGTAATTTGTTCCGTCAAGTTTAATTGTAGTCACCCCTGTCAGAATGGAATCTACGAGACCAACCCCCGACATCGGGATCTGCTTCATCTCACTTCCAGATTGTTCCATCAATCAAACGAAAATAAAAAAACAATGTTTTCATCCTTTATAGACCTAGCTGAGGTCAGTCCAGTATTTAAAAAACTCAAAACTAGGGTTTCATTGTACTTGGCCTTCGGGGAGAAAGAGAGAAGATGTAGCTGCTCAAACCAGAGCTATCCAAACCACTTCCAACTACAACCGTCCACTTTGGAGATAAAAAGGAACCATCCAAGCCTTGAGTGCCACACCCAAACAGTCTCTTTATCCTGTAATTGGAAACTCTATAGTCGGCTAGGGTTTTGGGTAAAAATTCTGCAGTCCCACTTTCTTGGCAATCTACAGTCAGATTCTGACTATCCAAACCCTCTACCAACTAGGCAAATGGGCGTCCACCTCATCAGCATACTTAGAAAACATAAACAAGAGTTAAAGGCCCATAAAGAAAAGGCCCATTAAGAACAAATAACAACAAAGAACTAATAAATAAGACACTAATGGGTTAGGGCCCATTTGACCTAGTCTCTTTACATATTTTAACCTTTTCATTGATGATTTCTCTCGCTATACTTAGATTTACCTTATGAGATCCCGGGATGAAGTACCAACTATTGTGTAGAAATTTCATGAACTCATTCTTTCCCATTTTGATACTCGGATCAAGATATTCCACTCTAATAATGCTAAGGAATATTTTGAGAAGAACCTTTCATTCTACTTTGATACTTTTGGGGTAATTCATCAGAGTTATTGTTCCTATACTCCACAACAGAATGGAGTGGCAGAAAGGAAAAATCGTCATGTGGTTGGGGTAATTCATCTCATGTTCCTATTAATTTCTAACAGCTACATACTTGATAAACCGTATGCTTTCCCAGGTTTTGGATTTCAAAACCCCCTTTAGCCTTTTCTTTCCTAATGAGTATCTCTTCTCCCCCCTTGAGTTTTTGGATGCATTTGCTATGTTCATGTTCACAGCCACTAGAGACATAAATTTGAGTGAAAAGCACACAAGTGTGTCTTCCTAGGATATGCCTCTACATAGAAGGGATATTGTTGTTTTGATCCAGTCCGTGGCACCCGATTTGTTTATAGGAATATCACATTTGCAGAGTCTATCCTTTTCTTTGGCACTTCTCCTGAGGGGGAGCATTCAGAGGAATTGTTTTCTCTGTCCCCAGTTGTTCCTCTTCCAGTTCCTCTTGACTCCTCTGTTGAGTCTACTTTTTGTTGGTTCTCCTCCCATTGAGTCTCCTTCACGTGTTCCAACTCCCCTCCTCCTCATGTTCATCCTTCCACATTCATTTCTCATCCTATTCTCCAAAGGTGGTACCAAAGACAAAGACTCAAGTATGAACAAGTTGTTTCCCCTCCTTTAGTTGAGTCTCTGCCACCTCCCATTACTCTTGAGGTAATAGGTCAGCCCTCCTCTACCCCTTCTGATACCTTCCCAAACCTTGATTTTCCTATTGCCCTTCGCAAAGGCAAACGGAAGTGTACAGTTCATTGCATCTCCAAACACCTGACCTATAGCCTTCTTTCTCAACCTATTATTCCTTTCTTGCCTCTATTTCTACATATGTAGTCCCTAGGTCTATCCTAGAAGCTTTATCTAAACATGAATGGAGGGATGCTATGGTGACTAGACTAGATGCTTTGCATAAGAACAATACCTGGGATATTGTGGACTTGCCTAAGGGGAAGGAACCAATTGGTTGTAAATGTGTGTTCACTATCAAGTATCATTCTAATGGTACTATTAAGAGGTTCAAAACTCGGTTGGTTACTAAAGTTTGAGTTTTTCTATCTTTGGCTACTATTTTTGATTGGCCACTTCATCAATTTGATGTTAAAAATACCTTCTTGAATGGATACTTACGTGAAGAAGTTTATGTCTCTACCTCTAGGGGTGTATGGGAAGGAAATGCAAGGCAACATGTATAAATTAAGGAAGTCTCTTTATGGCCTTAAATAGTCTCTTAGAGCAAGGTAAGGTGTATAAATTCAGGGCTGCCCTTGTTGCCTTTGGTTACACACAAGCTCAGTCTGGTCATATTTTATTTGTTAAGAGGAGAGATTCCTTGGTGACCTTTTTGATTGTTTATGTTGATGACATTGTGGTTGCTAGTGATGATACTCAGGAAATGGCTAACCTCAAAAGGTTTTTTAACACTGAATTTGAAATTAAAGACTTGGGTGAACTTAGATATTTCCTAGGCATTGAAGTTGCTCAGTCTAAGGATGGTATTTACATTTCTCAATGCAAGTATGTCCTTGATCTACTTGTAGAAATTGGCAAACTTGGTGCTAAACTAGCTTCCACTCCTATAGATTTGAATCACAAGCTCTCAGCTACTGATGGTGAATTGTTGACTAATAGGGTAGTGTTTCAAAGATTGCTTGGGAAGTTGTTATGGCAAATATTTCCTATGCACTGAGTATCATTAGATAGTTCATACATTCCCCCAGAGATACACATTTAGTAACTGTAGAGAGGCTTTTGTATTATCTGAAAGATACTCTAGGGAAGGGTGTCTTGTTTGCCAAGCATGGACACATGACGTTGGAAGCATACATTGATGCTGACTAGGCTGGATGTATTGATGATAGGAGATCCACCTCAAGATACTGTGTTATGGTGGCAGGGAACATTGTTTCATGGAGAAGTAAGAAGCAGTCTATAGTGGCTAGATCCTCAGTTGAGGCAGAGTACAAGGCAATGACACATGGAGTTTTAGAACTATTATGGCTTAGATCACTTTTGGGAGAATTGGGTATTGATTGTGAAAAGCCAATGATGCTATGTTGCGATAACCATGCAGCTATCAACATTGTACATATCCGGTCCAGCATGATAGGACTAAGCACATAGAGGTTGATAGACATTTTATACGGGAGAGAGTTGCTTCATTGGTCTGTTTGCCATTTATTGCTTTTGAAGAACAACTGGTTGATGTTTTGACAAAAGGTGTTCTAAAAGGGAAGTTGATACATTATATAAGTTGGTAATGATTGATATCTATGCTTAGATTGAGGGGGAGTGTAAAGAGATTGGGCCAAATGGGCCCAAGTGATTTATATTTTGTTATTATTGTTTCTTACTTGTGCTTGGTTGATAATGGGCCTACTAATCCTTTTTTGTTTCTTTTGAGTATCATTCTGAGCTGGCCGCCCACTTAAGGGAAGAATTATAACTATCTATAATTAAGTGGGATTAATAAATGTTTAGAGAGTAAGGAGAGAAGACATTGAACTTTTTTCTCCTTCCCCCTTCTTCCCCATCTTCTTCTTTTTTTTTTCTTGCTGTTCCTCTTCTATCTTCTCCTGTTTTCCTTGCTGAAAACTGAGATTATTTGCAAGTTTATTGGACTGAATCACATCTCTATATAACAATAACTGAAATTCTTGTACTAATGTGACATCTGGTCAGACACTATATGCACCTGATTTGAAAGCAGATCCTGCATGAACTTTTTGTACATTATAGCATAGGCAGTTCTAGAAGAAAAATATGTAAATGGTATTGCCTAAAAATTCATACTATTAAATGTGAGCAAGGATTAGCTGAACACAATGGCTATTCAGTGGGCTGTGGAACCAATGATAATGTTCCATGCCAGTAATAAAATACTTGGGACTTGCACCTTTCACAGTGGGGCCCATGAATTTATTACTGGCATGGAACATTATCATTGGTTCCACAGCCCGCTGAATAGCTATCACGTTCTGCTAATCCGAATTCATTAAATGTTAGGACAAAAAGTATGGAATTTTGGTGGTTTACAAGGTAATGGTGAGCTCAGTAACATGTTATCCATGAGTGCATAGAAAGTCACAGGTGGCATTTAAATAGGATTGTGTTTGTTTCTTTGTAGATATTAGCAATAGTTAATATCAACAATATTTTATTAAATAAGAGTTTTAAATGTTAAATTATGAATTCTAAACTATATTTTATTAATTTATGAATAATTAAAAAATATTTTATGAAGGAAAATAAGAAGGAAGGAATCATCTATATTCTACAATGATAAAGTCAAATGTAAAACAGGTTTAAATGTTGAGATGGTTATATAAATGTATGGAGGATATTTGGGTATTTCCCTTGTATTGGACTTGTAGGGTATTATTCATGTTATTGTATTTTTGTATTGGCAGTTATGTCATTCATGCTATTTTCTCATAATGAATAAAATATTGGAAAAGAGGGTTGTGGTACATATATGCCCAACCCTTCCCTTTTCTCTATTTCTTGTTTTTTTTTTTCTTCACTCTCAAACCCTAAACAAATAGTCTAATTATCCTTAAGTAATCAACTTGGTATTAGAGCAACATCCAATCAAACTGAAGTTCTATTGTTGGATGGCATATTGATGTTGTCCATACAGATTGGTTGTGTCAACCATTGTACCTGGTGCCCACCCAAGGTATGACACATTATACTAGGTGATAGTGTGTGATTTACAGAGTTTTTTTATCATTTTTCTATGAAAGTCTCATATGCAACAAATGAAGATTAGTACTTTTTCAATAATTTTTCTAAGAAATGGCAGGAAATCGTTTTGGCAATTAGACAGCCCTAAATCTCAATTGGAGTGGATTTTTTTTTTTTTTTTAATGAGGATTGGTTTGTTTATCCCCTAGCATATTTTTCTACAACCCAGAATTGGTTTGGTATTTTTTGGAGTGGCAGAAAATTTTCTGTGACATTTTCTTCCTCACCTATTTATCATCCAACTGGTTTTTCTCCTCTTTTGGACTTTCTTTGCACCAGCCTCCCAGGATTGGTTGGATGTATGGTGGTTGTGTTTTCCATCTGGTGAGGGTTTAACTGAATTTGTTTATGGCATTGGTGGGTTTTCCACTTTTTTTCTCTTTCCATACAAGTATTTTGGAGGTATTCTATATTTTGGTTGTTTATGGAAATTGTTTCTATTGATCGGCTGATTAGTTGATTTCCTGGACTTGGTTTGGCAGACCCTGTGATTATTTTTTTATCAGTTTCAGTGACTGTAATCAGTTAATATCCTTTACCGTGCTTGGAGCTGTGTGTTCTAAAGTTGTCTTCCTAGGATGTTTCTAGAAGTGTCAACACTATCATCAACATTGGAGAATACTCAGATTCTGTTTATTGGTTGTGAAGCATGATGAAACAATTATCTTGAGTGGTCTTAGTTGGTTAAGATGTTTTTTGATAGTAAAAATGTAAAATTGAAATTTAATTAAAAGAAAAAAATATATTACAAGAAAATGACCAGAATGCACAAGAAAGAAAGAAAAAAGCACCACTTTACCACCAACAAATCAACTCCAAACCGTTTAAATGCAATGTACTTGGTTGGGCACTTATGACTACTTGATAGTTTTCTAAAGTTTGTCTTAAGTATCTGATATTTCCATAGGTTTTGTATTTTATAATGTTCCTGTGGACTTCCACAATTCCCACCAATTAACTCTACCCCCATGGGTTCCTTTCCATGCTTATTCCAATGTTTTAAATTTTCTATTATCTCTATTATCCTGCTTTTCATTTCTTCTTATTTTATTTCATTGATATGGCTGCAAATTTTTCTGTGTATATTTACCAAGTGTTGGAGCATCATCATGTTATTTTACTAGTAATTCTAACTTAAGATTTATAAATTATTTTCAAGCAGATGTCGATATTCTTATCTTAATAGGGTACCTGGAATTTTTATTTTATTTTGTTTTATTTATTTCGATCAGAAATAAAGAAAGGAACTCATTCATTAATAAATTAAAAGAGTTACAACAAGAGGTTGTGGATACAAAAGAAAAGAAATACACTACAATCTCAACCCACCACCCTTTTTACAATTGATCCTGAAATTTCTCTATCTTTAGAATTTATTTTGAAAACCTTATCATTTGGGCAATCTTGAAATATGGACCAGATTTTTGGTCTTCTTTAATGCTTTTTGTTTTCTATGATAGGTAAATAATGCAGAAAGAGGGTTCAGTATTCTCAATGATGGACCTCTGGATATGCGGATGAACTTTCAGGTGACAACTCCTGTCCTGTAACTGTATTTATCTTCTTTCTCAAAATGTTAACAAATGGTGGAGAAGCATCTCTAAAATATTTACAACTATGACATAATATAGTTTTTAAAGTTTTCTAGAAATATAAATTTAGTGCTGTTGACATTTAATATATTTTTGATCAGCAAAGAAAGAAATTCATTAATTAATTAAAACATAGTACAACTGTTGGAACATTCCACCAGTCTTAGATACAATAGATTACAGTTTTGCCTAAAGTAGATCTATCAACTCCTTGTTTTGCTAATACAGCTGTCATCCCTTATGCAGATTCTTCTCACCTAGATGAATGAAGAATTAAACCTCTTTGCTAGGAGGTCATTTCCCTGAAAGCATGTCTTCCAAGGTGCCAAAGTGACTTGCTTGGTCCAGGAAATGACTAGTTTGTGAATCTCTTTCTCAACTTCCAAGTCTCTAACATCCAGCTGTTTTGCTAGTCTCAAGACTCGTAAGTTGTAACAGGGCCATTATTTCAGCCTTAAATAAGTTGGTAACGGATCCGGATCCCGTCCACTCGCCTTGATCTGATCCAAAACCACACCTGCCAGAAGATCCAAAAAAGATCCTTCGTCTTTCTCTTCCAAACTATTTAAATTTTGAAAAGATGCTGACCTCATCCTCGAGCTAGACCAGACCGCCTTTTTACCCTGATTGTCCGATCTGAGGTCCATCCTACAGCTCTGAAGCTTTCTTCCTTTTCCTTCCCCTGACCAGCTTCCACCCATCTTCTTCCTCATCTCCAGTGCCGGTCTGTGCACCAAGCACTTCCAGAGTGGCCAGGAACTCCTCTGACAACTAACCATCGGCTCCGGTTCTTTTCTGACTGCCTTTGAGGTCTTCCTCAATGGAAAACCCGACCAAAGCTTGTTGTATTGTTCTTGGCTTAACCTGCACTGCTTCGGCAAAATTGGCCGGAACAGACATCCTTTCCGGCTTTATCTCTGGCCAAATGGTGATCACATACATTGCGCTCCTGGCCACTTACATTGACTGTCAGAGGGGGTGGGGGGAACACCACTTGATACGAAAGAACTCAACACTGCCCTTGTCAGCATCTGCATTCTCTGCTTCCAGAAAATCTCTGCAAAGGTCCCCTATTCCTCTGGCAAGTTTGTTACTCCAGAGGTGTAAAGGTAGCCCATATACTCTTACCCACACAGAACCAGGTAAGTCCTTGGGGGATTTCCTGGTTCCAGTCAAATCCGTCCAAGGTTCTAGGTGCAGTAGCACTCCTTTGAAACACATAGAGCCAGAGTTTACCACTCTTCTGGCGTCTTCCGAAGAAGGGAGAAGAAAGAGCCAGAAGTCGTTGTCAAGCCTTCTCACCTCCATCCTTTTTGAACATCCCCATGTTTTTGAAGCCCACTGACGTACTTCCTCCACCCTTAAATCTTTTTGGTCGAAACATCCAACTAGGCATGCTTCAAAAAAATTCTTCCGCCTTTCTACACCTCTAGCTTTGACCTCCAGGAAAAGGTGTCAATGATTAGCTTTGGTACACACCTTCCCTTCTGATAGCCAAGTCACCTGGGAACCTTTCTGTCAGCAGAAAAAGGGTTCCTCTTCTATCACCCAACCAGTCCCCTCTCTTCTCTTGCAAGAAACCTTTTTGGTCTCTGTTTGTAGAACCTAGACCATGTCTTTTGCTGCCGAAAGGGGCCAATACGTCTTAGTTATTGGGCCCTGTTGGAATAATGTTAAAATAACTTAGTTGCAGATGTTAGGGCCTGTTTGGCTAATTAAAGTGTTTTTTTATTTCGTTTTTTTATTTCTGTTATGTCTGTTATTGTACTCAGGG
>NW_010729083.1:2139013-2245855 GCF_000365185.1 Nelumbo nucifera | reverse complement strand
TCTGTTAGGTGAACTGGGTTTCGCAGTAAGCAATCCTATGTCACTCTACTGTGACAATAAAGCTGCCATCAATATTGCTGCTAATCCAGTTCTGCGTGATAGGACGAAACACATTGAAGTGGACAAGCATTTTATTAGAGAGAAACTTGAAAGTGGAGAAGTGTGCACACCATATGTCAGCTTGGAAGAGCAACTTGCAGATATCTTCACCAAAGGTCTTCACCATGTGCGGCACAAAGATTTGTRTGACAAGTTGGGCATGATTGACATTTATGCTTCAACTTGAGGGGGAGTGTTGGAATAATGTTAAAATAACTTAGTTGCAGATGTTAGGGCCTGTTTGGCTAATTAAAGTGTTTTTTTATTTCTGTTGTCTGTTATTGTACTCAAGGGCACAAGGGTCTTTTCCCTTGTTATTTTTGTCGCCCTATATATAGTAAAATAAACACTGGCGCCGCCAATACTGTTACATTGCAAACCTTCTCTCTTCTCTCCTCTCTTCTCTTCTCTTCTTCTTCTCTTCTCTCCTCTCTTCTCTTCTCTTCTTCTTCTCTTCTCTTCTCTTCTCTTCCACTTATCTCTGGCCGGCTACACGGTCAAGACAATACACCTTTTAAGTTATTAGCCAGCTAGGACTACTAACAGAGGGCGTAAGTCAACCACTATGCCATATTGTAATTGCTCGTCACAATTATATGCATTTTGATTCTTAAGCAAACTTTATCTTCTTAGGATATTTGTCGATAAATGCTAAAATTGATTATTAAAATTTATACTAATAAAGATTAATACAAATTATATTGATTTTCTGAAAGCTAAGGTATGTACATATAGATTTTAGTTCTCTCATTTTTTAATAGTTAAATTGTGTCCCGATATCTCAGACTTTATATAAACCATTAAAAGCATGACTTTTTATGTGTAAATAACTTATTAAAAGTCATATTAAACTTATATTTGTTGTTATTAATGTATATTTTTTAAGATTTATTTGAATTTGCTAGTGTATCCACGCGTATCTTGATTTTTCATTTGTATCTATATGTATCCAAAGTGTATCTCAATATGTCCCTTAAAATTGCTTTTCCGATACACCTTGCATTTCCAATACTTTGAACCTTGGATTCTCATAAATCCCCCTCAAAAATATCTATTTACACTCTTCGGCAGAAAGACATTTTCTCCCCTTTTTAGTGTTGTGGCTTCCTCAAATCATGAGCCTATCCTTCTTTTAATCGCTTGAGATTCATTATCTCACACCTAAAATAAGGCAATCTAAGGAGATCTATAAAAGTCCATTTTAACTTGATTTAGATTCAAAAGTAACTTAATTTGGGAAGGTTTAGAAACATTTTTCTGCTCCTAGATTGAACTATTTAGGGTTTAGGACCAATCCTAGACAGGGAAATAGATGAAAAGAACTCCTGAGTAACACTTACAAGACGGGAAATCTAAAACTCAAATTCTGCACTCCAATTGACAGGCTGGACTCCTGAGCAAAACCTCCTATCCAATCAATGAGTGCTTGAAAGACAAGAAATAATCTCAAGCAAGCAACATTGGAAAGCAATAAGAAGCAGGTTTATATCACCTGGGAGCAGTAGTTGAAATGAAAAGCATTTTAAGGGACCTGACTCACAAGTTTCAGATATGTTGATGAGCAAGAAGAAGCAAGTTTTTCATATGTTCGCAAAGAGAAGCTAAGGAATTCCTGCCCAAACCTGGCAGCGAGAATTTTCCCAACTCTACAGCTAGATTTTGCAGTGGAGATGGAAGGAGAGAAATGGGGACGGGGGGGGAGGGGGGGGTGCAGGGCTGGATGTCACTCTCAGTGTGTTAACATGCTTTAGTTTAAGGAATGCACATTTTAAAAATGTGAAGAATAACTAAGGACAAAAGTGTCTTTTGTCCAATTTAAAGGCCCAACCTAACGGAAAGTGAATATACGAAACATTAGTGGTACTTTAAGTAGGTTTTTAAACCTTAGGGGTACTTTTAAGTAATTGTAGATAGTTCAGGGGTACTTTAAGTAATTAACCCCATCTATTTACACTCTTCGACAGAAAGACATTTTTCCCATTTTCTCCCCTTTTAATATTGTAGCTTCCTCAAATCATGAGGCTATCCTTCTTTTAATCACACAAGATTCATTATCTCATTCCTAAAGTAAGACAATCTAAGGAGATCTATAAAAATCCATTTTAATTTGATTTAGATTCAAAAGTAACTTAATTTGGGAAGGTTTAGGAACCTTTTTCTGATCCTATGTTGAATTAATTGGGGTTTAGGACTGATCCTAGGTGGCTTGAAGTGAAGCAAAAGCAGAAACACCTTTCCTAAATCTGCAATTCACAGATTAGAAAACAGGGCCCATGTGCTGTATGGCTGCACAAGTTGATATATGGCAGTCTTTACAAACTTACAGCTGTAGGGCCCATCAAGATCATATGAAAACATGAATTTACTGATGTGGAACTTTCTTCTAGTGTTTTTCCTGTTCAATCCCTCCAGATCCTCTGCTCAGTTGACTGGCTCTTTCTGCTTGATTTTGTATCCCTCAAATCCAAGTTAGCAAACCCTCAAAGACTCTTAATCAGCCAGGGGTCAAAATGGGTTATCTACATTGATGTGAATTAATGTTCAAGTCCAGTAGTTTTAAGAGAGAACTTCCATCTTTTTGTCAATCCCAAGGTGAAAGGTTCCAATATAGAGGGGATTTGCTCAGGTTCTATGGCCCTAGATGCATACCCTGGGCCTTTCCATTCTTTGAACAACTTCACATGCTATTAGTGTATTGTAATATGCCTGAAACTTTGACTAGCCAACTGTATGTTCATGTAGTTTCCACAGATTTTTCCACTATTTAACTGATTGGAACAGATTCATAACAGGGAAGTTTGAAAGCAGAAGACATCTTGAATTCTTGGCCAGAGGCTGAAGTTGGACGGATTTTGCGGGATTATGGTGAAGAGAGCAACTGGCATTGTCTTCAGACAAAGATTGTGAATGCTCGTTTATGTGGTGGATTGCATTCCACTGGTGAATTGGTAGATCTTGTTCGGAGTATGACACCAAAGTCGGCAGGTAAGTTTTATCCACCTTCAACCCCAACTTTTATTACTATCTACTAAAAAAATTAAAAACCTAAGGAAACCTATTTTTATTACCCTTGAAGCTTCTAATTTGTACCAATTATGACTCTGAAATGGATTATTCATTCATTGGATTTAGGTCACCAAGAACTCACGTCTAAAGTCTAAATAAAATGTAAAAATAGGCAAGGTGAACTAATATCCACTCAATCAGAATCTCCATTTGAATATTGTATGCTCTGTGAAATGTAATATCAAACCACTAATGGAAATCATATTTTTGGAACCAGAAATTTGAGAACATGTTTTTGGTTTCAGTTTTGAAAATAAGGAAAGCACTGCATAGCCAAATATGTGTTTTTGTTTTAAGAAAATATTTTTTTGAAGGTTAAATTATTTAAACTTCCCCTGCAGTTTCTGACAATTGCTTTAACCTCCCCTGAACTTTGACCTTTGCAAAAACCTCCCTCCACCTCCACATTTAGGGTAAACCATGCTTACCGATCCCTTCTGCTAATTGAGTAGACAACAAAATACCTCCTCCACTCTTATTCTTGTTTCCCTTCCTCTTCTTCTCTGTTGCCGGCAGCTGAAACAGTCACTGCCCCCTCCCTTTCTTTTCCCATTTATTCAGTTGACAACCACAACAGCATTGCAAGAGAGGAAAGTCCTGTCGAAGTTGAGGTGATAGAGGCCTCTTATGAAGGGGAAGATGAGCATGACGATATTTTGTCAATGAAGAGGGATTCCTCTGATTTTGATCTCCAAGATCAGGTAGCTAACAAAGAGGATACAAAGCAATCAATAAACAAAGAGATGACATCTCTTCTCATTCAATGGATAATGAGAGTAGTAATCAATCTGAGAGCGAATCGTATAAGATGTCGAAGTGGTACCGAGATGATTGAAAGAAGACATGTTAGTGATTTAGGGATTGCAAAGGCAAAGTTCTGGGAATTGCCAAAGCTTAAGTGCTCATGCTCCAATTTTGAAACAAGCAACATCCTTAGGAGGATGACTAATCAATTATCCTCATTAAGGACACATTCTTTTGAAAATTTAAATCATTTAATTGGGGTTCCAAGTTTTCAAAATCTTCTCACTTTCTAATCATAATCTCTCTTTCTCTCTCTTGATTGTTAAGTGGGTTTTCTAGGCAAAGAAGAAGAAGAATCAGGTTGAGAAGAGACAGAGCATATAGGCATGGTAGTTGTGGTGTATCTATTTGCTTCTTTTCTTAATTATACTTGGTTTAGTTGCTACTTCCTAGGCAGAGCCAAGGGGCAGCAAAACATGCATACCTACTTGAAGATTTACAGGGAGCCCATCTAGCCACTAGTCTGTATTACTTCTTTTCTTTCACCTCCAACAACTCACATAAAGAGGCCAGACAAGAGGAAAAATATTCGAGTATCCATGTGAAGAAGCAACAACAGCTCTCTTAGTCTAAATCTATACCAAGATAAAGATAAAGAGCTCTCCTATCTATTTTTTGAAATTTGAAATTTGAATGTATTTGTCTCCTTTTCTATCTTTAGTTGATTACAGTAAAGGGGTTTCTATTTATTTTTATTATATTTATTTTCTCCACTATGATCATCATCATCCAACCCTTATCCCAATTCCCAACTATATGGAGTTGGTTACATGAATCTTGTTTTGCCATTCCATTCTGTTTGAAGCCATATCTATTGTTAAACTATTGCCACTTGAATCTTTTTTTTTTCCTACTACTTGCAGTAAACCACTTCTTATAGGTGTTGTTGATGGTCTTCTATTTATGTAACCAAACTATCTAAGTCTACTTTTATTTTCCACTCATCCATCTTAGCATACACATTTATGACACTCATTTTTTTGACTGCCTAAGTTATGAATTATTGAACCAAGGCACTAGAAAAGGTCACATTGAGCTATCTCTTGGTCTTCAATCCTAAGTTACCATGATTTGCACTGTTATTTTTAATAAATTTATATATCATATATTCCGTTTTAGTCCAACTTATTTTAAAACCTCTTGTTTATAAGGCATTTGTCCATAAGCTTAACTTTGCATTTAATCCTTAATTAGTTTCATCAATTAAAATTATGTCATTTGAAAACAACATGCACCAAGGGACCTCCACTTTAATATGTTTAATCAATTCATCTATGATTAGTTCAAATAAATAAGGGCCAAGTGCTGAGTCTAGGTGAATACCCATCGTAATTGTAAAATCTAATGTCTCTCCTATAGGTGTTCTAACATTAGTTGTTGCTCCTCATACATATCCTTAATTATTTCTACATACCTATTTGGAACCCTTTCTCTTCCAAGAGCCACTATATTCCATTATATTTTCCCTCTAGGAACTCTATCATAAGCTTTCTCTAGATCAATTGAACACCATATGAAGATCTCTCTTTTCTGCTATGAACTTTTCTATAATTGTCTCAAAAGTAAGACAAATTCCATGGCTGATCTCCCTGGCATAAGCCTAAATTGGTTCTCTAATATATTTGTTTCATGTTGTACTCTTTGCCCAATTATCCTCTCCTAGACTTTCATAGTATGGCTCATGAGTTTGATCTACCAATAGATATTACAACTTAGTATATCACCTTTGTTCTTAAATATATGCACCATACTACTCTGCTTTCATTCATTAGGCATCTTCTTTTCTTTCATTAATTAAACCTACTTCTCTCATACCTTTCCACATTTTTATTGAAATCCCATCCAATCCTAATGTCTTTCCTTTTTTTTTCTTTTCTTATTTAACACTTCCTTCACTTTGCTAGTTTCAATTTTACGAAGGTGCATTTATTTTTAACATTATTAGTATTATTACTCTCTCCTCCATCAGCGCCCTCTACATGTTCATTTAATAATTTTTCAAAACAGCCTTTCCATCTTTGCTTGATTTCTTCAGCTTTTATGAAGACTCTTAGATCTTCCTCTTTAATGCACATAACATGGTTTAAATTTGTCTTTTCTTTCTCCTATCTTTACTAGACTTTAAATTCCTTTTACTCCCTCCTTAGTGCCTAATTTATGATAAAGCTCATCATATGCCCTAATTTATATTTTTCCTAGTTATTTTCCATCTTTGTAATAAGCTTGTTTTTTGATTATATTTTGAATCTCTTCATTCCACCAACGAGTTTTTTAGCATTTTTCCATTGTCCTTTAGATTCCCCTAAGACATCCTTTTTACTTTCTTTATGTAGTTTGCCATTTTAAGCCATATATCATTGGTCTTTCCATCAAAATTCCATTTTCCTTTTACTTTCAACCTATCTCCAAATTGAACTGATTTTCCTCCTTTTAGGTTTTCTCACCTAATTCTTGGACACTTATTTTCTACCCTTTTTCTCCTTCATTTCCTAATATGCACATCCACCACCACTAATCTATGTTGTTTGGTTAAGCTTTCCCTTAAAATAATTTTGCAATCCTTACACATCATTTATTTTGTTTCCTTAGTAAAAAAAATTCTATTTGACTTATGTTTGATCTACTTTTAAAAGTTATTATGTGTTCATTCTTCTTTTTGAAAAATGTGTTTAGAATTGTCATATCGTAAGCTATTGCAAATTCTAGGATTGTATCTCCTATTTCATTCCTCTCTTCAAACTAAAATATTCCATTCACCATATTATATCCTACACTTTTTCCCCACATGCCAATTTAAGTTCCCTCCTATAAAAATCTTTCTTAATTAGGAATTTCTTAGCATAGTTGTCAAGGCGACACCTAGGTAACAAGACGCCCTTGGAGGCTTGCCTTGCCTAGTCGCCTAGCAGTTTTGTGCACTAGGTTATAAATTACTTTTATATTTTTAATGTTTTGACATTATAATTATAAAATAAACATTATTAAACTAGAATATTCATTTTGTGTGTTTATATACTAATTTCTTATTATTATTTTCTTATTTTGTTAGGGTTTAATCAATGCAGCATTGCTAACTGTTGTATTGAACCCATGGTTCACAGTATCGATACACCTCTGTGTATTGGTAGAGGTGTATCGGTACTTATAACGATACTTTCCCTATTTTTTTATTTCTTTGGTTTTCAATTTCATTTTTAAATATATTATTTAAAAAAAGGGTCCTCGAAAACACCTGTAAACAGGTATCGGGACCCCAAAGGTACAATCAATACACCCGATATGGGGCATATCATATTGAAATTTTGATCCTTGATTGAACCCTCAAAAATTTCAAAACCTGAACCTATAAGCAAAGGAAGAACTTAAAATTGTCTAATCAACACATTTTCTTCCTACCATGTCTTCTTCTTCCACCTTTTCTTTTCTTCTTTGCTATAACAAAAGTAGGGATTCAGCCCCTATATTTTTTGAATTTTCTTTACTTTGTTCTTTTTCTTCTCATAAAATGTTGATTTTCTAGACTTAAACATGAAATTTATACTTTTCTTATGAAAATTATGAATCATTATTAAGGAAATATGGCTATGGAACCTAGGGAACTACCCTAGGATATATGATTTTACATAAAAAAATTCATCGCCTAGGCAACTAGGCGACTAGGCACCCCCCTGTCGCCTAGCCTCGCCTTGGTGCATTGAAAACTATGTTTCTTAGATTAATCCTTTTATGTTTTCCCAGAATTTCCTTTTAATGTGTACTTCTAAACCCACTTGAGGTGCATAAGCATTAATTATGTTAATGATTTTCTCACTTAAAACAAGCCTAATGATTTCTTGTACGAGTGGCTATTAATATTTTATACTTTTCATTGATGATTACTCTAGATATACATGGCTATACCTAATGAAGAGTAGAGATGAAGTTCTTGCCATTGTTCAAAACTTCTTCAAGATGGGGGAAACACAATTTGAAAAGCACATTAAGATAATAAGGTTTGACAGTGTTGAGTATTTTGAAAAGCATCTACGACTAATCCTTGAAGGAAAGGGAGCAATTCATCAAAGCTCATGTTCTCATACTCCGCAATAGAATGGTGTAGCAGAGAGAAAAAATAGACATGTGTTGAAGCAGCAGTATATCTCAATAACAAACTTCCTTCATTAACCCTTTCTCTTCAATCCCCTCATCAACTTTTGTTCCCTAAAGATCCCATTTTGGGGGCTTAAATCCATCAAATGCATATTTTTGGGCTACTTTCCTGTCCAAAAGGGGTACAAGTGCTTTGATCCCCACTCTAGTCGACAGTATGTATCTGAGGGTGTTACATTCCTTGAGTCTATCGCGTATTTCTAGTCCTCTCGTCCTCTTTTGGGGGAGATTGTTAGTGAAGATCGGACTCCCTTTTGTTTTCTTGTTCCTACTTCTATGGATATTCCTGGCCCATCTTCATCTTTTCCCACTTGTAGTAACAGTGTTCATACTTCTCCCATTCCTCTGCAGCGGCCTTGGCAACAGTGCTTCATAAGGTGCAGAAGGAAGGATACTCCTGAGGCTGAATGTCCACAACAATCTAATCACCCGCCTCCAGGTAATTCTGAAAGCAACCATGAACTTCCTATTCATATTGTTATTGAGCCTTAATATCTCACAATCTGACCTTGACCTTCCCATTGCAATTAGAAAAGGAAAAAGAAAATGCACTGCCTACCCCATCACTATGTTTCTTGTGATTCTCTTTCACTTTCCTATTATGCCTATATTTCTGCTATCTCCTTTGTTTCTGTTACGCGCAATGTTTTAGATGTAGTGCAGTCACCTCATTGGAAGGATACTATTAACCAAGAGATAGAAGCCCTCTTAAAAAAACACACCTGGGAGCTCATTCCTCTTCCTGAAAGCAAAGTCCCAGTGGACTACAAGTGGATGTATACTATTAAACTTTGGGCTGATGGATCAATTGAAAGATAAAGGTTAGGTTGGTGGCAAAAGGATGCACCCAAACATATGGGATTGACTATCAAGAGACCTTTCCTATTGTAGCCAAAATGAATTCTATTTGAGTCACTACGTCTCTTGCTACTCATTATTCATGGCCTCTTTACCAAATGGATGTGAAAATGCCTTCTTAAATGGAGACCTTCCCTAATGGATCTACCCCCAGGGGTAAGCTTCCTTAATGGTAAGGAGAAGGTTTGCCGTCTAAAAAAATCCCTTAATGGGCTTAAGCAGTCCCCTAGAGTTTGGTTTGATAGATTCAGGAAATTTGTTCTCAAAATTGGGTTTACACAATCACAAGCAAACTATACTTTGCTCATAAGAAGGGTTAATGGCCTAGTAACCTTCTTGATAGTGTATGTTGATGATATTGTTGTCATTGGAGATGATCACTCTGGGATAAACCAACTAATGTCATTTCTTGCTTTTGAATTTGAGATCAAAGATCTTGGGAATCTCAAAATACTTTCTTGAATCAAAATGGCAAGGTCAAAGGGAGGTATATTCATCTCGTAGAGGAAGTATGCTCTTGATCTCCTTCATGAAGTTAGGAAATTGGGGTGCAAGCCAGTTGAAACTCCTACTGACTCCAATCATAAACTAAGTGTTGATGATGGAGGTATTCTTCTAAACAAGGGTGTCTACCATAGACTTGTTGGTTGACTTATTTACCTGTGCCTGACTCGACCTTATATATCCTATGTTGTAAGCATGGTGAGCCAGTATATGCACAGTCCCAGAACTTCACATATAGGGGTGGATTCGAGCCAAGCTGAGCCGAATAGTTAGCTATTCGAGCTTGGCTCGCCAAGGTATTACGATGCTCGAGCTCAATTCGAGCTAGAACCTTGAGCTCAAGCTCGACTTGAGAAAAATGTTTTATAAAAATAAAATATATAGTATATTTTATTTGGTATTTAAAAAATTAAGAATTATAATAATTAGTTATTATTATATATAAAAATAAAAATATTATATATATAATATTTTTATTATATATATTATTTTCTATAATTTATTATATATATTATTATTATTATTATTTAGCTATTTGAGCTCGGCTTGCGAGCCTCATGAGCCGAGCTTTTCACGAGCTGAGCTCGAGTAGCTAGTGAAGAGCTTGGCTCATGGCCAACCCTATTCACATATGCTAGTTGTCAATAGGATTCTTGCCTACATAAAGGGATGTTCAAGAAAAGGAATGTTGTACTCTAACTAGGGACATCTCAAGGTTGAGGCTTATACTGATGCTGATTGGGTAGGTTCTGTGGATGATAGAAGATCCACCTCCGGTTATTGCACCTTGGTAGGAGGTAATGTTGTGTCTTGGAGAAGCAAAAAAACAATTTGTTGCTGCCTGATCTAGCACTGAAGTTGAATATAGAGCTATGGCTCATGGTGTATCAGAACTAGTATGGTTGAAAACTTGTTATCGGAGATTGGGATCAAAGCTGAAGCCCAGTGAAACTATGCTGTGATAACCAAGCTGCTATAAGCATTGCTCATAAACCTATTCAATGTGATCACACAAAGCATATTGAGCTTGACAGACACTTCATTAGAGAAAAGGCAGCCAATGGAGAAATATGTGTGCCTTTTGTCAAGTCAGAAGACCAACTTGCTGATTGCCTCACTAAGGGTCTCAACAAGCCAAAACTTGACAGAAATCTAAGCAAGCTGGGCATGATAGATATCTATGCTCAGCTTGAGGGGGAGTGTTGAGAATATGTATTTGGCTTAGGGTTATTGTTGCCATTTCATTTTATTTGTATTTTGGGTGCCCATATAGGGACATAAATGTAATTATTGTCTTTATTATAAATTGAAATGTTCTGATTATGAACAGTAACACACCCTCTTCCATCTCTTTCCTCTGATTCTTCACTGGTTTCTACTACTGAACCAGTCACAGGACTCTTCTTGTCTTCTCCATCACCAAGAATCCAGCTTCCCTTCTACTAATTTTCATTATTTTTTGTTTTATTTATCTTTGTAATTTTATATTATTTTTTGTAATTTTCTTTAATGCAATATCCATATTGGTTAGGTTCCTAACATCAAAGTAAAGGAAGGGATCAATAAGTATAGTTTACCCTAAATGTGGAGGGAAGTTTTTCAGAGGTCAAAGTTCAGGGGAGGTTTAAGTAATTTACCCTATTCAAAACAGTTTGTGGGGCCCAGTTTTCTTGAAATCACAACATAATAGACAATTCATGTTGGAAAACACCCCCTGGGCTAGAAGACTCGGTCTAACTGTTTGTTTCTCCCTTACTCTGCCTCTCCCATGCTTCTGTCTCTTGTATTTTTTAGGGTCTTACACGTTTAGGATTGATTAGGGCTCTTGTCATTCGACTTGTGTTTAAAATTACAACCCTTCCTGGGATCAAATCCCACTGCCACCAGGGTTGGGGGGTTAAGGGCGGGGCCACAGGGGATGGGCTACCCCCCATTGTAGCCCCATGAAACCAAAAAAATAAAAATAAAAACTACAACCCTTCCTGGTCTTCCTGGTAGTTGCAGCAGCTTAAATAGGTTGAATGGTTTGAGGCTTAACTGTGGTTCGACCCTCATTTGACCAAAGGGTGATTCCTATTTGAGAACTGGAAAGACCTAAAGCAGTTAGGTTGGTTCAACTGGGTGGTCTGGTCTCGTTTCCTTTTTTTTTATGATTAATGAATGATTTTATTAAAAGATTAGGAGCATAAAAGATGCACAAAGAAAGTTCCCAAAGTGAGGCACGAGATGCAGCCTCAGATTAAAACAAAGAATTACAGTTTAGCCCAAAACATCCGATTCCTATGCAACCCTTGTTTAGCTAGTGAGTCTGCTAACCCATTTGCTGATCTTCTTTCCCATTGGAATTGGACTGACATGTTTGTAGTTAACCATTTGAATCTTCGTAAAGCCCCCTTATAGGACCAGGCAGCTGTTTCTGGTTCTTTTAACCACTGGATCACCAGCTTGGAATCACCTTTGGTTAAAAGCTGTTCATAATTCAGTTCCTTGGCAAATTCAGCTCCTTGTAACACTGCTTGAATTTCTGCATTTACTGAATCCCCTACTCTTATACGACCAGAATATAAAGTGATAATTAACCGCTCTGTATTTCTGAACACTCCCCCAAATGAATTTCTGATGAATTGCAGGTAGACAGGGTTGGATAAAGACAGCCACACGGGTCTTTCAAGCTTTGAGGATAGCAGTTAATGATGAACTCCAGACACTGAAAGATGCACTTAATGCTTGTTTTGACTGCCTTTCTTCTGGAGGCAGGCTTGCGGTCATCTCTTTTCATAGCTTGGAGGACAGGATAGTCAAACAGACTTTTCTTGATATAATCAATAGGGAGGATGAGGATAGGGACAAGAGATACGAAGGTACACAGAGGAATGGTAATGAAAATGAAGAAGCATGGATTAAACAGATAATTAAGGGAAAAAATGGGACTATACTGACAAAGAGACCATTGACACCTTCCGAAATGGAGGAGAGATTGAATCGGAGGAGCAGAAGTGCAAAGCTCAGAGTTATTCAGAAGTTATAAAATCACAAATCATAGCAGCTAACAGCTCACCAAGAAGGCATTTCATCTGGCAAGGAGAGATCCAATGGTCAAATTACCTTGGCTTCTGTTGCTGGTATTATTTACAGGAATTTAGTCGCCCAAAATACTTTTCTATCATCACTCTTATGAAAAGCTGTCATCCATTTTGCCAATTATTCATGAAACCCAAGGATCGCCGTCAATTCTGAGGCTGCTTTGTATATCTTCCATTCTGCATGAGTGAAATTCTATTGAGGCATCCCCTACTCTAATTTATTTAGCCTTTTTTTGTGCATATCTGTGTACTAACAGAATCTTCACGCATAACATTTCACCAAATTTGTCGTTTTTTCTCAAAGAATGAAAAGCCATCAAAACAGGCAGGTTGCGATTAAGAAAATGCATATATTAGCTGCAACAACTGGAAGGGATACAAATACATTATTCAGAAATTGGTGTACCTGCAGACTCTTCACACATTGCATTCCTCATAGACTTGCTATTGTATCTGTTAAGAATCAGAAGTAATTCAAGATGCAGTGTGTAATCATGGGTATACAGAGACATTAACTGAACGAATTCAGTGACAAAATGCAATAATGTATCTTTAAGAATCTTAAGTAATTCAAGATGCAGTGTGCAATCATGGGTATACAGAGACATTAATTGAAGGAATTCAGTGACGAAATGCAATAATGTATTTCCCATTTATGGGGACTGGAAGAGAAAATGCAGATTACAATGCCACCACCATTATTCTGAA
The DNA here is from genome assembly GCF_000365185.1 of Nelumbo nucifera. Next base: position 2,232,584 of record NW_010729083.1, on the reverse strand, counting down.
ATATTGAACCAAAACTCAAGACTAATTTCTTTTTAGTTCATGACGAAGCATCTTGCTAAACTATGGGAAGTATCTAAGATAATCTACTTCCATAAGATGTCAACAGGATTTTTTTTTTTTTGGATAATTATGTCAACAGGAATAGTTTGATCAAAGAAGTAAATGATTGAGTAAAATGTAGAAAAAAATGTTGCGCGAGTGTAAATGTGTAATAACCAAGGTTAGGAATTTCTTGCTAATTGAACTGAACCGGGTCTCTGTTCTAGGAGAATGGAAATAAAAACTATAAAAAAATAGCACCTAGACCTGCAAATAAACAATGGATAACCTGAGCCATGAGTTGGTCATTTTTTTTTTATTGTTACATGTTTTGTAAGATCTGTCATGTGGTGACTTTTTTTTTTAATTCTTTTGCTTTTTGTTTGGTTGAATCTAAGTAACTGTAGTCTTAACTTTGAATTGTTGACCAAGGAGGTTCTCATTGTACTTGGCTCCATTTGGAAGTACAAATAAAAATATGTAGAATGCAAAATCCTGTATTTTGTATAATTTTATATATCTATGTACATATTGAATTTGCACTCCTTTCAAACTTAGCCTAAACAAGGATTTGAAATCGGATTCAGTCAGTGCAAAGTCTGTTCGAACACCCATGATAGAGCCTTGCATTGGGAATATCTCCGCATGAAATAAAGCACAGAAGTGAGAAAATGTGGCATGAAATTTGTACCTTTCACTTTACGTGTAACATTGAACATGCTGGCTTTCTGCTGCAGGTTTTCCAGACTTGCCATAGGATGCAACTCGTATTTTCTACAATACTAATCTGATTTGCACGTTTTTGTTTTTCTTTTTTTTTTGCAATTGAAAACCTTTGGCCACACAGTTGTTCCCTCCTATCTTCGCACAGGTTTCCCGGAGTTTTGGTACTGGTCTTTTGCTGTTTTGCAGGTTCCTTTCCCGTCTATGTTCCTTTTACACACTCTGTCTTCTACTGAATCTAGTTATGGCAGATGATGAAATCATTCGGGATTTTGTCCAAGTTGTTGCTCCCGGCTCCCGACTCCCGAGTACTGCCGATCAAGATGATATTCTGCCAAGTGAGGAGTGGTGACGAAGTCTTATTTTCACAGTTCTCACTGACCGCACCGTCAAGATATCGGGCCTGAAAGATATGCTTTCCAAGGCTGGATTGACCAATCAGCAATCTCTGATTTTACACATAACTCATACATTTTTAAATTTCCTAGCAGTTTATGATCGAGATCGGGTTTGGGATGGGGGGCCCTGGTTGTTTAAAGATGATTTAATAGTCATGCATAAGGGGGATTCGAACAAGCAGCCTGATATTTATGGGTTCTCAGGGCCCGTTTTGTTCACAGTTGGAATTGCTCATTTGGGCTGATTTGGAATTAGAATTAGAATCGAAACGATTCTAATTCTGATTCTGAAGGGAGGGGTGTGAGCGTCGGGAAATTGCTCATTTGGGCTGATTTGGAATTACAACCTATCATTCAAAGGAAATGGAGGTAGTGGGTCCTCTATGGATTAAGCATGAAATCATTTTAGTCCAAAGGTGATTTCAAACCCAAAGCATCCGTTGAATCAGTCTAGGTAAGACTTGGATGAGAGAAGAAAGGGATTAGGCACTCCTCTCCCATTTCAATTGGTGGGATCACATGGAATGTGAACTACCTAACAACTTCATTCAATAACCAAATGAAAGCCATATATACATGATATAGCATGAAACAATGTAAAAAAATAGAATTTTTTTTTTGTTTTTTTTGGCTCTAACAACCCCTGAACCAGGGCACAAGATGTTTAAAGGCCTAAGAATGATATGAAAACAACGTAAAAAGATAGGATTTGGCTCTAATAACCCATATAGACTTTGCAAAAAGGCCAATTTTGACCCCAAAGAATAAGAAAAGGTCATTTTTGTCCCTAGACTTTGGTGAAAAGGCCAATTGTAGGCAAAAACAAATGACATTTGCAACGACGTTGATGTTTTCGATTGAGACCAAATAAAAATTTCAAAAATCTTGATGTTGTACTTACTAGTGGGTCTCACACATTAATCCTACCCATTAGAAACAAGTACACGTCACCACCTAATTGAAAAAAAAAAGAAACAATTGAACCATTTTTCAACTCCAAATTTTGATAAAAACTCTTTGTGAACGGGATCAGGACTCTAATTGTCTTCTTCACCTCCGATTGCCATTTGATCTCACTCCGATCGTTTTCTTCACCTCCGACTGCCGTTCAAGCTCGCTCCGGTCAGAAGCGAGCTCCTTTGACACTGATCTTTTAGGTCTTTGCGTTCACAAAGATAAAGAATAACCCATCCGTTGTTTCCATTAAAGAAAAAAGAGAGAAAAGCATGCTTGTAATCAACACTTTAATTTGTTCGATACATGAAGAATATTGGTTTAGAAGTTTTGTCTTTTTTTTTTATTATTTGCATCAAATGCAGGCGGTGAAACCATTTTTTTATTGATTATTTTGTTTTTCTTATTTTTTTTATGAAATAGCAAGCAAAATGGGTATGAATGTGTCTGTGGAATTATGATGGTTTGTTTACTGGTGGAAAATTTGGGAACAGTAACAACGGATTGTTGTAGGTTGGGGGTAAAGTGAAGCTTATAGAAAAAATAGATGTAAACAAAATCTCATATTGGACACTATTAATTATGGTAGAATACTAGATATTTGAAAGACGAGGTTAGTAAAATATACTATAAGGTACCCAATTTAGGGTTAATTAATGGTTTGAGGGAAGTGTTTGATTGAGATATGTACGCGAATGCCATCCTTGATGGCATCACATATTGACGATTGAAAACCTGCGGGCCGATAAACGAGCCGAAGCATTCCTGAACCAATTCCGTGAAACGTTCACAGGGTCCCTACACTTGTCCAATATCCACTCTGAGTGGTGTTGACATGTTTTGGGTCTATCGTACGGGCCCAAGGATAGCAAACTGTATGATGTATTAGACCCAGCATATAATGCAGCAAGGTGCATTGGCAAAGAAGTTGGTAAGGGACCCTTAATGCACAACTTGTTAAGCTTCCATTACTCGACTCCATTGATTCACCTTGTTGATCCTGCATTGTTATTGTGGAATCAGAAAAAAAAAAAAAATTGCGTAATGGTGGTGTCTATGTTTTATCTAAACATGTAATATCTTGTGCCCATGCCCGTTAGTTGCTCAATTGCTCCATTACTCCTGCAGAAAAAAAAAAATTCTAGGGTGCCTATTCACAAGCCATGAATTATCATTCTTGACCTTGACTATTGATATGTCTCATAATTCATGCATAATATTTAGATGGATTATTTAGGTCTCATCTAGTTTGCAGGAATAAGGGTTTGGAATTGGAATCGAAGGCCATTCCAATTCTAATAATTTGGTTGAGCAGAATCGAAATCTTATTCCCATTCTTGGTGAAATTGTTTCCCATTGAGAGAATGGCCATTCTCCCTCCCTCTCCCTTGAGAATAAAATCCCATTCCAGATTATTCTAATTCCATTTCAATTCTTATCTAAACCAAACAGAGTATGGGAGTAGACCATTCTGATTTCAATTCTGATTCTGACTACAAACCAAACAGACCCTTAATTATTCATGCCATATAACATGAAATGTTCATTAACATTTTGGGATGGTTGCTGTATTGACCTGACTACATTTGATAATAAATCACAAGCGGTTGAATTGAATGACCGACTTATTGGTAATAAATTAAATAATTAAATAATCAAAATATTTGAAGATATAGTAATCAACCCAATAGTTCACAACCTCCTTAAGACATTAAGCAATAAGCCATTCAGTTAAGCCACTTCTATTGTGATTGATAATTGGTTATGTCACATAGTATAGGCTGCAATATGGGTGGGAGCCAACTCAAGTTGGGCACTTTTCTACCTATTCCTTTTGCACAGAGTGGGTTGGGTTCTAGGATTTGAGTTACTTCAGTTTGAAATATCTTGCCTATTCTTGGATCATGTTGAGCTTGGGTTTATGCCACCAGAAGCCTGAGCCAGCCAGTCCAACCTTTTCAAGGGGGGCTCCACATGGACAGCTTATATGTTGAGCTTGGATCTCTTACCCACAAATTCTTCCAACATTTCTACCAACAGACACTTCAGGTGCACATTGGGAATATCTCCCTTGCCACTCATGGAAAGATATTCCCAATACATGGCAGCAGTATCTCATGAGTAAGGATATAGAAAATGTGTGGGTAGGAGATCCGGAGTGTTACAAGTTACGTTTAATGAAATTCTGGAGATCCATAATCCATTGTCAGTTAGTCGTTTGAAAGGCTGTCTACTTTAACCTCTTTAGATGGTTTATCCAGAGTGATTCAAATCCAGTTTGGATCTCTTACCCGGAATGGGATCTACTCCTCACAAATGAGTGCTTCACAGGAACATCCACCATGCATTGGGAACATCTCCCATGAATAATAACTAATAAATATGGAAGATGTTCCCAATGCATGGTAAGATGTGTGTGTGAAGTGGGTGTGAGGCGCTCTGTGTGAGGAGCAGATCCTGTCTCCTCTTACCCATGCCTCATTATAGCTGTACATTAAGAACATCTCCTATATTTGTATGTTACTATTCATGGGGAGATTCTCAATATTACAGATGTAGTGTCATGTGGGTAGGTGTGAGTAAGATTCTTGTGGGTAGGAAATCTGAATTGCTTCAAATCATCTATTCCAGCTTACCTGAATCTTCAACTCAACCCTCCCAAGCGGATCCATAAATTTATGTTGGGCTTGGGTTTGAGATCCTTTATTGCTTGCCTTTGGCAACCTGCTCCACATTTGTGTAATGGGCTGTGTGTTTACTAGCTAAGTTTGGAGTTTCTCGGCAGGCTTGTTTAACAAAAGTAACATTTCTGACCATCGATGTTTAGAGTTAAAACATCAAATTGATGTTTAAGTAACAGAAGTAATTTGCATTGATCAATTCAAAACATTTCTGATTATCTAACATAACAAAACATATTTTAACATCATTTTCTACTGATCAACCCCAAGCGTTTTATGAGGAAACGCCAATGGTATCAAACACAACCAAAGGTTGTCCCGTGCCATTGGTGTTTCGTCCACCACTGTTTTCAGCTGAAATATCATTTATATCTAAAACACAAATACCACGGTTTGCACTTGAATTTTGTTTTTGTGAGAAATATGTGTTTTCATTCATCTCAGCACCATGTCATCACCACATGAGAGTGTAGAGTCTTAAGACTTTACCTCCCAAAACAACAAACATCATACTGATTTTTCTTGAAACATTCCCTAATTTATCTTTCAAGTAGAAACATTTCATGACTGTTTTCACTCAAAATAGTCTTAACCAAATAGAAAATTTACCATTAAACTCAAAATGCATAGGTGGTGCTGATGTCGTAGCATTTCAAGTAGAAATTGATGCTACTCGATTCGAGGTAGTGCACGAATCGAGGTCATAGTCAGATAATCATTGCCAACTAGGCGGAGCCAAGATGGAAGGATGAAGCCATGCAATGAGATCTGAAACCAAGAAAAGGTTAAAGGCTCGATGAGTTATCCACAGGTAGATACTCCAACGCTCAAGTCAGTAGAAAGTAGTGGGCGGTTGGGCCGAGCAGTTGGAGAACGATGTTGGTTCGAGCAGAATCACAGTATGGGAGTCAAAATTTGGATCCTTTACCTTGAGCGAGAGGTACCTTTTTATAGTCGATGATCCGTGTCCTGATCGGATGAGGCTTCTGGGCTTGTCAGGATGAGGTTACCCGCTGAGATCTTCGAGATAAGACCTAATCCCTAGCGGTGCCGACATGGCTGAAGAGATAAGGTGGGTCGCGAAGGTGATGCGGTGCTAACATAGCTGAAGAGATAAGGAGGCCACGTAGGCGACACGTGGCATCCGGAGCCAGCTCAACCATAATCCGAACACCACTCCCCCAGTTCTGAAGTCGAGGAGTGCAGTGCACAGCCGCGGTGTGGCGTGGATGAGTTTCTGTTCTCAGCTGAGGAATTTGAAGTTGAAGTTTGGTTAAGCGTTTGATTTGGACCGTACGGCTCAAGGTTGGACTGGTTTTTCTAGACAAACCGATTGGTTCAACGCAAATCTCGTTTCTGAAACTGGTTGCTAGAGATGTCGTTTCGCTTCTGGCCACTATGGTCTTATCACTGGCTACGTCACACAAATGGGACATCAAATAGTTGGATGTTCACAATGTTTTTCTAAATGGTTTTATTCAGGAATATATATATATATATATATATATATATATATATATATATATATATATATATATATATGAGAAACAAACTCGTGGTTTTGAGGATCATACACGTTCAGATTATGTTTGCAAGTTAAATAAAGCCCTTTATGGTCTTCGTCAAGCCCCTCGTGCTTGGTTTTCTTGACTCAGTAATCAATTACATGATCTTGGTTTCAGAGGCTCTCAATGTGATCTTTCTCTCTTCATCTATAACAAAAATAATATTTCTCTATATATTTTAATATATGTTGATGATATTATTATTACTGGATCTTCTGCTTCTCATGTTTCTCAACTTATTATTGATTTGTCTCGAAGTTTCTCTATTAAGGATCTTGGATCTCTTCATTACTTTCTTGGTGTAGAGGTTCATTGAGACAAGAACAGATTATTTCTCTCTCAACGGCGCTACATTCTAGATCTTCTATAGAAGACCAACCTTGCAGCTTCCAAACCTTTGACCACACCTATGGTGCCTACATCCAGGTTGTCAAAATTCTAGGGCGAGCCTCTACCTGACCCCACTCAATATCGCAGCATTGTTGGTGCCTTACAATATGTCACCCTGACTCGGCCAGATGTGGCATTTGCTGTGAACAAGGCATGCCAGTTTCTTCAAACTCCCATTGATGATCATTGGACGACATTGAAATGAATTGTGTGTTATCTCAAAGGTACCATTGATTTTGGGATACTCTTTGCTGCTAATTCTCCTGGATCTTTAGTTGCATTTTTAGATGCTAACTGGGTAGGCTGCCTTGATGACCGTTGGTCTACTGGCGGCTATGGTATTTTCCTTGGTTCTCACTTGATCTCCTAGAGCGCTAAGAAACAGTCCACCATTGCTTGTTCCAGAACTGAAGCTGAGTTTCACTTCTTAGCTAATACCATAACTGAAGTGTTATGGTTTCAGTCTCTCTTACGGGATTTGGGTGTTCATCAGTCCTCTCCACCTATTCTCTACTGTGATAACATTGGTGCTACGTATCTGGCTGCGCACCCAATTTTTCATGCTCAAACAAAGCACATTGAAGTGGATTTTCATTTTTTGTGCGACCATATTCTTCGCAAAAACATGGAGGTCCAACATATTCCTACTAATGATCAGTTGGCTGATATATTTACCAAACACCTTTCTCCAGTTAGATTTGACTTCTTAATTATAGTCCAAGCTTCATGTGCTTCCGGCCTAGTTTCGCTTGAGGGTATTAAGGAAAGCTCTAAAAATGGTGACTCTACAATAATGCAAAGTTACCAAAGGAGGCTCTCACTTAAGTTTAATAGTTACCAATGGAGGCTCTTACTCAAATTTAGAAATTACCAATGGAGTCTCTCACTCAAGTTTAGCAGTTACCAATATTGGAGGCTATCACTTAAGTTTAGCAGTTACTAGTGGAGGTTCTCACTCAAGTTTAGAAATAGCTAAATTAGGAAGAGAACCATTTAGGAAATATTGTACATAGGCAACTGCTCTCCTTGATTTCCATTATTATTTTATCCGTTTGTGTATATATACTTTACCCAAAACATCTTGGTTGACATATACAAGTAATACAAATTCTTTCATTCTTTAAAATTGCTCTTAGTCTTTCTTTAACTGCTACAACTCATCCCCATATGTTTCCATTAACTGTTTCCATATGTGCTATGTGCCTATGTCAGTTAAGGATGGGGAGGAGGTCAGGGAGTTTTGCCAGGGTGCAAACAGTCATTTCATGTGCCTTGTATCGATATGTGGCCCTTTTCTCACGCCAATTTCCCTTTATGTCGCACTGCCATCACTGTTTCCTCCGGCCGGCTTCCACCCTAAACAGGTTGCCGGAGTTTGGTGGATGGAGACTGATAGATACTTGTAATAAATAATAATGGTGGGTGTAGTCCTTACTCTCAAGTTATATAAAGTAACTTCCATGTTTATTTATATTTAGGTGCTTCTTTCGCCTTAGAAATTAAACTGATTTTATACACATCAGATCTATATATCCATGCAGGCCTTGTGAAATTTTATATATATCGAGTGGAGCATATTAAATAACTAGAAGCAATTGAGCCTCAAGTGGCGTACTCATGGCCCACCAATTCATCGACCCCAGTTCCCAAATAATACACATATACACCTATTCCAAATTCTGTTTGTGTAGAGTGCAGACAGCACAAACCCTTTGCAATTCAACACCAACCTCGCCTGTATTTTGAAGGCGGTTTCCTGTCTTCCAGCTGATGGATGAGAACCGTCCCCGACCCCAAGAAATTGATTTTTATCTTTCTCCGGCTACTCTTGCCATCGTTGGTATTCTATCGGCCATCCTCGTGCTCACAATTTACCATTGCATTACCGTCGGTTGGTGCAATCAGCGGCAGACTACTTCAGCAGGCTCAGAACGGCGACGAGAGGTTTTCCGTGCAGAACAAGAAGAGACGACTAATAGCGTAGGGAGTCGTATGATACAAATCATCCCGGCTCAAAGGTATACCAAAGAGGTGAGGGAAGACGGGACGTGTGCGGTGTGCCTATGCGAATTCATGGAGGGTGAGGAGGTTCGGATATTGCCTCAGTGTATGCATTCATTTCATGTACCCTGTATCGACATGTGGCTCTACTCCCATTCAAATTGTCCACTCTGTCGCAACCACATAGTGCGGCCTCAGCTGGAATCCGAGATATTACCACTGCCGGATGCACAGAGGGTGCCGGATTTTGGTGAACGGTCTACAGCATTATGACAATGGTGGCATGGTGCGTGTGTCGACGGTCAACCTACCTTATCTCTCTTTTTCTCTCTCCCTATAATGTTTCTATTATTTATTTGTTTATAATTTGGCATTTGGTGAGACTGAGAGGTGCAAGAAATCAGATAATGATGTCTGCATGTAAGACAGACACAAGCTGATGTTAACGTTACAATACGCAGAGGATGTGATTGGATTGCAGGGGTGGAAGTGGGAAAGGGCGCAGATTCCATGGTTCAGTTTCAGTGGATGATGGAACGACTAGTCCCTCTGCCTCTGGTCTCCTCGTTATCCATGGAGTCTGCCATTACTTGTTTTTCAGAGCTCAATAATTAATGGAGGATTTTTTTGGGGTAAACAATTAATTAGAGGAACTCAGGAATTCTTTTCCGTCCCGTCGCTGTAATCCAAACGGGGACTTACTTTCTTTGAAATTTCTGATTGGTTGGGTTGTTAGTTAGCCGGTCAGGGCCATAATGTTCCTTGCCTAATGGTGTATTTAATTTATCAAAAGGGAGGCAATCCTTCATATCACATTCTTTCATCTCATCATGAGATACACCTTAATGTATGTTATAAGCAGTTGAATAGCAAATATTTAAATAAGTAAATATATGACCAATCAACTGGAATTCTCCGATATTTATTTGCATTTGAATATGGCGAATGTTTGTTTAAAATCGATTCGTATTGTCTACCCATTACATGGAGTGGACCATATATAGGCCCGCTACGAATCATTTGGTATGGGAGGTGCACAAAGGGAGATCTTCCGTATGGTGCCAGTGGGCCGTATTTTGTGACTAAACAATGTGTTTGAATAATTTGCTCCCCACGAAATTTGTTTCCGCAAAGATTGTAGTCCGGATCTTCTGCCCATGCAACATTGCAGTTCCACATCGAGAACATCTCATATCATATTATGTAGGGAAAGACATGGCAGAGTTATGGTGGGAATGAGATCTAGAATTTAAGTTAAAAGTCAGCAAAGCAGGAGGGGAGGGGATTTTGGGAATGAAACACCTCAGCTTCCTTTTTTTTCCTGTTAGTGAGCGTGCAATAATAATAGTACTAGGCCAGACCTTGATTGATCATCGTTGGAGGAGGGGAGGGGATCCCCTTTTAATACTACATGCGTATACATATAGTGGTTTTCATCCCTTACAATTGTGATGAGAATTCTGTATTTTTGTTCTCAGTTAAGTTTAGTTAAGACAAAGGTTCAAAGTAACAACATGTATTCGCCCGGATCGGCTGATATGTATTGTTTTTGGAGCTCCTTAATATGTCCCTATAGAGGGTGCATCAGAGTTTTGACTGGTTCAGGGTGTGGAGGAGCCTTAAATTGGCCTCTCTGGACTAGTTTTAAAAAAAAATAAAAAAAAGTAAAAAAATACTATTGATATCGCCCGATATGCTCCTATCAGTGTATCGGGCATATCGATATTTAGAACCTTGATTAAGACCACTCATCCATGTGGGGATTTTGTAGTTTAAGAATGGCAACGGTGTGGGGATCATATTCCCCGTCCCTGCCCCCGATTCTGAAATTAATCCCATTTCTGTTCTTGATCCTTGCTGAGATAAAATTTGTCCTCCATCCCTGATCTTCGATGGGGATGGGTTCCTTGCGAGAACCCGAATCCCCGAAATTTTTTTAGATAATAATATTTTTTTGAAAAAGAAATTTACTTAAGTAAATAAAAATTGTAAATTATAAATAATGTTTTAAATATATTTTGATATATATAAATAATATATATTTACTATAAATTACATTTAATATATATATATATATATAATAAGGGTCGAGGTGGGGCAAGGACCTCAATCCCAATCCCTGACCCCATCGGGTTGGAGAAGTCTAGTCCCCATCGGGGATGGAAAAAATTGCCGCCTCTTATGTAATTGATTTGAACGAAGCAACATGTGTGGAAATGTCCGAGTGAAAGTAAGCTCTTTTGAATCAATTTTTCTTTCCTTGTTTCTTTCTTCATTTTATACTGTTTTAGGTTCGGGCTTTTGATTGGATCCATTTAAATTTTGAGAAAAGCACAACCCGAACCCGTTCAACTTGCACCCATAATGGTAACAGTAGGTTTGGCCACTCTTAGCAGCAGGTTATAGATCATTAAAAAAAGGAAGAATATATGTTTAAAAATGGAACAATTGCAGGTTTGGCCACTCTTAGATTCCAACTCTTCATATATTGGTGATTGTACAATCACACTTAACAGTAGGTTTGATTGGGGGGTTGACCCTCAAGAAACCCACACATATGGGCTATGGCGGCATATATAGGAATGGGATGCATGCCTCATACAACCGAAGATGGCCTTTTGATCTATCTCAATTATAATGTTCTCAAAAACTTTATAGAGCTTTCAACAAATCACTTTGGCTCCATGCTTTTGCTTCACGTCAATGTATATTTTGAATGCTTTGATGATCAATTATAAGTTCCTTATTTAATTAATTAGTACTACTTTTTTCAGTTTTCTTTTACTGTTTCAAGGTATGGGGCTCTAGAATTTTCTTCTTCTTCTTAATAAAAGCCTGCCTTCTGATATAGCGGAACCTGATATTTGTCAGTATATTCGTTTCAATAGCTAATATGTCCATATAGAACTGGACTTTCCTCCTCACAAAATTTGGTCCTCACACCCACCACACTGCCCTCACAGTGGCATATGATAACATCTTTGTAATTGGATGTTTATATTCATGGAGAGATGTTTTCAATGTACATCAGAACCAATTTTTTGTGGAAATCTCAACTTATCCACATGAAACAAAGTCGATATATTTGCATACAAAATACAAGGTTTTACACTCTATATATTTGCATAAAAATAGATTTCTATTTCAATAATGATATGTGATTGTTTAATATTTCTAAATCCCAAAACCACCCTTAATTTATTGGACAAAGTCGGCTATGCATAAAGAAATAACTTGCTTTGCCTTGTCCATTTTTATCATTTCAAAATGTCATCCTTTCACATATACAAAACTTAAAAGCGCATTTTAATAAATTAATTATTTCATCAATTCAATCAATAGAAAAGGGGACAAAGTGCTAAATTCTGAAAGTCCAAGGGCTCTTGTCGTAAACGAAAGTTCATGAAACTATTCCTAAAGTATACATTGATAATATGCAATTTACCCCTTTTTTTAGTACAAGGGAAATATCAATCCTCAAATTTTAAGAAAGAAGCATCATTATCTTTTTTAAGCCATTTGAACTCTATTAATTATTTTAATAGAATAGTTAATCTAGATTCGTTCAATAAATCCATTGCTACCAAATTGAATTCGTTGAATTAAATTACTACAGAAAAGGCACAGAATAATTTTTATCAACTGAATTATATTAATTATTAAAGAACAAAAAAGAAAGTAACCAACAAAAAAATGATTAAATACGTTGGATAGCATTGAGAGTTCAATCAACATCAACCAGCTCACATGAAAATAGCGACAAATATATAAATTAAAAACAACCAAAGCAATCAAATAAAGATAATTTATAAATAACAGTGATTAGTATAGATATCCGTGATCCATGATAAGTCATCCCAACAAATCAATCATTTTTTTATTGGGTCCCAGCAGCACTGAATGGTCAATGGATCCTGCAATTTTTTTCAAAAGGGAAAAAAAAAGAATGTATCGTGCAATAGAAATGGTGAATGGTGAATGGATCTGCCTCTCTTCCAATGGATGAAGAACATTTGGTAACTTCAACCGCATATCGCATTACTTGTCAATGTTTACAAAGAAAAAACTTACACATATCAAGAATTTAAGATTTAGAAGTGATGAGGCTTCCAAATTATATCACGATACGTGGCTTCCAAGTGATATCTCGGTGTTGAGCAAGTAGATCACCTCGGCAAATCGGCTTGTAGCACCTCGATAGGGTTGACCTAAGGTACCTTGGTTTGGCCGACCTAAAGGACCTCCGAGCAAGGAGCGACCTACCTCAGGGACTGACCGAGCCAACAAAGGTACTATCGGTGACCTACAATGCATGCTCGCTAACTTATCACATAGATTCGTTGACAAATCGAGTTCTCTGGAATATTAATGAGTTGACCATTAGGTCGGCCTACCTGCATCATGCGTGTCAGAGTCAATCGGACAGACTTTAGCCCTTTGCATAGATTACATAACCGACGTCATTACTCTCTCCCAACTTAATGAAAACGATTCTATGAGAATCTGGGACCCGTTACAGAAGGTCTCTAATCACTCACACCTATATAAAACCACAATTCCACTCAGAGAAGGTATGCACAATTAAGCTCCCGCACTCTCTAATCTTTTAAGCATCTCAAAGAACTCTTCGCTAATTTAAGCATAGGAGTGCCCACCCTAGGTAAAAGCAACTTAGGCACTCTAACTCTCTCTCTTGCAAAACTATACAACTTGGCTAGACCTAGCTCGGCCATCAACAGAGGAAAATTCTAGTTCGGCATCCGAGTCACCTGCCAAGTGCGAGCACCAGATCGCACACCATCAATTGGCGCCATCTGTGGGAGTCACTACAAAAGGCTAAGTTCTCACCACTCAACACTTTTTAACAACATCCATGGCTTCTTCAAGCAACCAATTAACCAACACAATAACAACAATATGGTCACCGGAGGACACGACCAACTCGGACTAATCCCATAAGTTCCTTCAGTGACAATTGGACAAATTAACGTATCTTGACTCCACCAGGCATCCCTCTTACCCTAAACCCGACCTATCCACCACTTCAGATGAATGCGCCTCCTCCAGTGGTCAAGCCCTCCGTGGCTCTTGCTGGAGTTGATGTGCACTAGTTCTATGACTTGGTGCAATGTGTCTGAGGGATGAGCAATCAAATGAGGGCTCGTGAAGATAGGTTTGCCACCCTAATTGGGGAGCAACAACAATAACAACAACAACAATAGACTCACTAACAGAACCAGTGAACACAGTAGTAGTGGCTACAACAATGTCAAAATTTCGAGCTGAACCTTAACCTAGCTCCTGATCGGGTTCCTAGTTAGGTTCCTAACCAGGTTCCAAACCAAAACCTAAACCATACCCCAATGGAAAGTCAAGCTACTACACCTATTGGAACTGAAGTCGCTAGTTCATCCGAGGGATCCAGAAGGAGGCATCGCAAATGTACCCATCATGCCTCAAAGAAGAGTCAGCTTGCTCCGTCTGTGAGTGAGGTGGACAAAAGAAATGAAAACAAGGAAGCTAGCCAGCTTGGCAACTTGTCTGGGCAGCCAATATCTCGTACCTCGCCATTAGCCCCCAAGATACTAACAGCTCCGCGGCTTAAAGACTTCAGGGCCCCCAGCCTCGAATCCTACAACGGAACAACTAACCCTGTGGACCATGTTGACAGTTTCTAGACCTTAGCATTTGTATGGGGCCAATGATGCAAGCTTGTGCATGGATTTCCCAACAACTCTTCGAGACACAACTCGGTTGTAGTACTTAGGATTGGCCCCTAGTTCCACAAAAAGTTGGGATCAGTTCACCAATCTATTTATCACTCACTTCTCCACTAGTAAAAGGTTTCCTAAATCTACAACCTACCTACTGAACGTCATGTAGCAACCAAATGAGACACTCCGTGAGTATATCAAAAGATTCAATCTGAAACGTCTCCAAATTCCCAACCTCAACCCGACGGTACAGCTAACCGCGACAGTGAACGGTGTCCACCACCCTGACTTGCACTAGGAGATCGAACTGAACCCTCCAACACCTATGGAGAACTTCCTCGCCGAAGCAGATAAGTTCACCAAGGCGGAAGAAGCACTGGGATCCCGGTTAGAGCTATCCGAGAAAAGGAAGCGAGGTTGCTGCTTTAAGCCTTATTCCTTCAAAACATCTCTTGCCATGGTCACCAGCTCTCTGTTACTAAGTTTGGTCTTGTGCTCCTTCAACACCATCTGAACAACATTACTAAACGCTCCATATGCCATGTCTTCGTCGTCAGTCGGATTCATGTCTGTAGATGTCTCGTTCACCTGGCAACCACTGAGAAGAATGCCTGCATTTGGGTCCAGAGACCCCACTACACTGCTCTGAAGCTTTTGTAGGCGGAACTTGATGCTTGCATCACCGTCGAAGACTTGGCACAGGTGGGTGCCAATGTCTAGTAAGTCGATGTCGGTGAGTGAAGTCAGGTGTTGCAGGATTGAGTCTAGAGGGATGATCTTGGGGCGGTGGGCTGGCGGTGCGCCGTTGGCAACAGAAGGCCCGATTTGCTCTTTCTCCTTGTCGATGGTTGCCATTGTGGTAGGAGTCTGAGATGATGGTGAAGCTTGCTCCCTTTGGCAAGAGATTCACAAGGTGTCAGAAATCGACATCTGTTGTGGAGTTGTAGTCAGTCATGTTTGTTACGTTAGCTACAAATCTCAGGTTGACTCGATATCTGGTCCTATATCCATA
Source organism: Nelumbo nucifera (assembly GCF_000365185.1). The sequence goes on along the minus strand of NW_010729083.1, from coordinate 2,217,107 downwards.
TTTGGAGGATTTAGGTTATTAAAATGGCCCAAAGTCAATGCAGTTGGGAGTTTGACTTTAGTCTAGGCACCTTTAGCAAAGAAGACAATACCTTAGGTTGATCCCACCACCGGTGATGGTAGTTTATTGCCGGCGGTAATGGTTGTTAAGTTGCGGTCGGGTGGATGGGGGGAGAAAGAGGGAGAAGAGACCTCCGATCGCCGGTAATGGTTGTTGGATGCTGGTATCCGGTGATGATGCCTGCCATCCAAAATGATTAGGGTTAGTTTTCATGGAAAAAGAAGAGATGCAAAGAAGACAATACCTGATGTTGATTTGTCCGTTAGTGATGGTTGTTTGTCGCCGACGGTAATGGATGTTAAGTTGCTGCTGGGTGGATAGGGGGAGAGAGAGGGAGAAAAGAATGAGTCACTCCCTTGTGACACTCAAGGGAGAGGAGAGGAGGGTACTCGAAAAATGGGTTTTGCTTAACTAAGGGCGTGATATAGACCTGTTCATGGGTCGGGGACGGTCTTGAACATGAGTTTTAGCCTACAGGCTTGACCTCGGGCCTAAAAGCCCCATTCAATTTTTTTCGGGCCAGGCTCGGGATTTGTCAAAAAATCCTGGCCTGACTTTTATATAGTTTAAACCTTAAATTCCTAAAGCGCCTAACCCTTTACCATTTCCCTGTTTTCAACAATGTTCTATCTTCTCACTTTTATTCTCATTCTTAGTTTCTCACTCTCAAACTCTCAGAACCAGCGAACCCAAGTGCACTGTTTTCACTTTGCAAACTCAGTTACCGATGACCAATTCCACCACAACTAGGTTCTCTCTCTCCGGCGGTTAGCTCTCTCTCTCTCCGATTGGCACTGTTTTCATCTTCTATCTTCTCACTTTCTCAGTTTTCATTCTCACTCTCAGACTCCCAGGAACCGGCGAACTCAGGCACCATTCTCACTCTTAGAGGCAAACTCAGGCACTGATGCCACCAGTTAACTAGGTCGTCTCTCTCTCTCTCTCTCTCTCCCTCTCTCTCTCTCCCTCTCTCCCTCTCTGGTTAAGTTTGCCCTTAATCATCTTCATCTTTAAGTCGGGCTTTGGGCTTTTTATGAGAGATAGGCTTGGGCCCAAGTTGTAAGCCCATTGGTCAGGCTGGGCTCAGGCTGGGCTCGGGCTCAGGCTCAGGCATGAAAAATTTCTGTTAGTGAAGAGCAAAAGCCCAGCCCGAGCCCAACCCGGCCATGAACAGGTCTAGGCGTGAAGCATCCCTCGAATGTTTCAACTATTTACACGAATTGGAGGACGCGCGCCCTCCAATTGCACAAATGGTGCCTTGACTGAGGGTGCTTGGACTGAAGCCAAACTCTTTGAAAGCATGGTGGAGATTGGAGAGCAGCTAGGAATAGGTAGGTTCGTCTTGGTTGGACCATGCATGCATTGAAACACGATTCTGCCCATGTGTTTTTTTTTGTCTTGAATAGCGAACAAACTCAGCATCTATCCTTGGGAGTGAAATAGGTACAGTAGGATCATTAAGTGGGAAGACAAGGGTATGTTTGTCACTAAGGCTGCATTTGGTTGCAATGCAAATGCAAATATGTACATTACATATTTACCCATTTTTTCGGTTCATGAATGCAAACACGGTTCACATTTTAAACCATTTTTGCATTCATCTTGTTTTTTTGAAATCAGTGCAAAAGTGTGGGCCTGTCATTAAATGCTCCAACTATCTTATACACCAATGCATTAACTTTGGTCAAAATGTTAATTATCAAAAGAATACAAAATTGTATCCAAAAAATAAGTACAGTAATGCTCTCTTCTCAGAGTACAAAACTATCAGAAAATATAATTTTACTCTAATAATCATTACTTTTTTATGTCTCAAACAAACACTCACAAATGTCAACTGGGGTACATAAATACCCCGGTTTGGCATTTCTATCGCAAACAAACGAAATCTAAAGAAAAGTTTGCCTTGCTTGAGGATGTAAATGGGTAGTAGGATCATAGGAAGTGTATGTAGTAGGTTTTGGGCTAGGCTTCGCGAATTGGAGTAAGAACGATAGAGGAGAGGGTGATGAAGCGGCGTTGCCGCGTGGATCCATGGTGGTGGCAAAAGTTGCGCATTTTAACACATCAGGAGCAGCTTCAGTTAGAATCAGCTGCCTTGGCGTCTCCCTCCCTCTCCTCCTCCCCTTTAAGCCGCCCAGCTTGCCTGGGTGGATGCATTGGGAACATCTCCCGTGAATAATAACAAATAAGTACGAGATATGTTCCTAATACATGATAGGATGTGTCTGTGAGGCGCTAGTTGTGAGGAGCAGATCCGGTCTTGCTTGCCTACCTGCTTCTCTCTCCCTTTCTAGTTTTGTGCAAATGTATTGAAAACCAGGAGCATTGAATCGATTCGTCAAAATGAAAAATTATGAATCAGACAAATCAGTTTCCATTTAAGGCATAAACGAGAACAAAAAAAAGGGAAATTCCCGATAGGTACCTTGTACTTTAGGCTGAGTTCCAATTTAGTACCCTGTAAATGGACTGTTAGTTATGTATATCATGTGACCTCATGTGCGATTTAAGACTTTTGAAAATGCCAAAATTACCCTTGAAAACAAAACACTGTTCATCATCTTCTTTCTCAAGAAAATGAAACAGAACCTAAGCCAAGCTCTTCAATTACACCATTCTTTAAGACACAAAGGATGTGCTCATCGTTACAGGGAAGCAGTGCCGAGATTATTCTGTTCTTGAAGACTTGGGTGAATTTGCATATGACTTAGTGGGGTTTTAGGGATCAGGTTCCATCTCATACCAAACCGCACTAGTGATAGTGTTAGTGGAGGGCTGTATTTTTTCTTGTGATAGCTGCATTTGATTTCATGCAAGGCCTATGAATCTCATTCCTCTGCCGCTACGGGCATCGTCCTTTTCATTGCATTTGTCGGCCTTCAATCTCAACAAGGCATTGGCCTCGTCGGGTTGAGTTCTTCCACCTTGGTGACCCTCACGGCTTTGCAGTCACTGATAATAGGTGGAGTGTGATGTACACCTATAGCAGGTAATGGTGGGCCATTGAGCCTTTTGTAGTTTACACAATTCACCGAATGGCTACGATTCACCGACAATATTCTCCCACCTGAAAGTTCACCACAGAAAAAAACTAGCGGTTCTAACTGAAGTAGCATATATTCGTCTTTCTCGGGTCCATATTCTACCTAAATTTGCGATTATAGCTCGGCGTCTTCCGTCCACATCCAATATGGCCACCACCACCATACTCTTGCCTTCTGCTTTCACTACAACTCCTTTGATTTCAAGAACCAAAACCCTCCCGATACGAAACGCTTCTACTGCTACAGGTGTACATCACACTCAACCTATTATCAATGAGTATGAGAATGGAAAGATGCAAAGCCCCACATTCTGGCTTGGCACAATGTGAGTTAAGAAATAAATAAAGGATAGAAAGACTAAATAAATTGAGAATGGTTTGATGGAATGGAGAACCGTTAGAACCCTGCATATTTATAGATGAAGAAGTACATTTTGAGTACAATACATAGTTGGAGAGAGTCAGATAACATTGAACTCAATCAGATAGAGTTTATCTTAGGTTTGAACTCTATCTGATAGGATCTACCTAGTTAGTTGAGTTCTATCTTAATCTAGATAGAGTTACATTTGTGGATGGAGATCTATCTGATGACATGGGAGCATTTGATGATGTGGCAGTAGAGTTATCCTCAATACGCCTCCTCAAGCGAATGGGCACTGGGAGCACATGTAGCTTGTGCATAATGGATGAAAACCGAGGGAAAGCCAACAATTTGGTGAAGATGTCAGCTAGCTAATGCAATGACTGAATGTGGTGAAGTTGGAGAGACTTCTTGAGAATATGATCCCATAGGAAGTGAAAATCAACTTCTATATGATGAGTCTGAGAATGAAAGATCGGATGAGCAACAAGATAACATGCTCTGACATTATCACAGTAAAGTGATGGAGTAGATGGAAATCGGATTCTGAGATCCTATAAGAGAGACTGCAACCAAATTAATTCGGTAGCAGTATTTGCAAGAGACCTGAACTTTGCTTTTGTACTTGATCTAGCAACAATCTGCTGCTTCTTATCACTCCAGCTCACTAGATGAGAACCAAGATAAACATAGTAGCCACTAGTGGACCGGCAGTCATCAGGGCACTCGCCCCAATCAGCATCAGAGAAAGCCATGAGACTGGAGGAGGACTAAGAGGAGAAGAATAAAGTGTGGTCTAGGGTATATTTGAGATATCAAAGAATATGCTTAACTGCCATCCAATGTTCATCTATGGGATTATGTAAGAACTGACAAGCCTTGTTGACTACAAAACTAATGTCAGGGCGAGTGAAAGTGAGATACTACAGCCCTTCCACAATACTCCTTTATTGAGACGAGTCAGAGAGAGGAGGCCCATGAAGTCTAGAAAGCTTAGCATTCACCGCCATAGAGTAGAGAGAGGTTTCACACCATCAAGACCAGCACGATGAAGAAGATCAATAATATACCAACATTAATAGAGATAAAGTCCACTGTGATCCCTATAAGCTTCAATACCCAAAAAATAGTGGAGGTCACCAAGGTCCTTGAGTTGAAACATTCGACTTAGTTTGGTAATAATAAATTTGATAATATCTAAGGAAGTGCTAGTGAGTATAACATGTTCCACATACAATAACAAGTATATATGGTGAGCACCATGAGGATAAATAAAAAGAGAGGGATCACAGCTAGAGGTACGAAATCCCAGTTCAACAAGCTTAGAACTAAGGTGTGAGAACCAAGCTCGAGGAGCCTGTCGAAGCTCATAGAGGTCTTTGGACAACTTGCACACATGATTGGGCCAATCTGCATCCTCAAAACCCTTAGGATGGTGCATATAAATGTTCTCAGTGACAAGACCATTGAGAAAGGCATTATTGAAGTCCAGTTTTCGAATAACCCACTAATGGGAAACTGCAAGAGAAAGGATAGTACGAATAGTGGTGGGTTTAATAACTGGGCTAACAATGCCAAAAAAATCCACACCCAGGATTTGTGTAAAACCTTGAGCAACAAGCCGATCTTTATAGCGATCCACAGATCCATCGGGTTTCTGTTTGATCTTATACACCCATTTAGAACCAACCACATTCATTGAAGAATGATATGGAACGAGATTCCAAGTCTTGTTTTGAACAAGAGCCTGAAACTCTTTGGACATTGCATCAGACCAATGATGATGTTTAGAGACTTGGGAATAAATGTTGGGTTCAGATTCAGTAGCAGCAATAGAAGCAGTATAGCAAAGGGGAAGAGGGTACCAAGTAGCCACAGAGGCTTCAAAGTGCATGGACCTGGTAACCATAGTATGAGTGCGCCGAACTGGAGTAGGAACAAGTTGCGTGGAGTCCAACAGATCCTGAACCAACCGAGTCTAAGGTCGGGTGCGGGGAAGTTCATCTAAAGCCGAAGTAGGGCCAGCACTTTCAACAACATTATTGTTGGTATTTGATCTAGGTACATCAGTCCCAGAAGGCGTCTGAGATGATGATGAAGCTGTAGGAACATATTCTGGCTGCCAAGGTACACACACTGGAAGCAGATTGACCTCAGTAGAATTGGGTTATGGAGATGATATTGGTTGTGGCAAGCTAGGAAACAGGTTTTCATCAAAAATAACATGGCGGCAAATGTAGAGCCGACCTATCTTGATAGCATAGCAGCGATAACCCTTGTGAGAGGAGTTGTACCCCAAAAATATGCAGAGAGAGGATCTGTAGTCCATTTTATGTCTATAGTACGGTCGTAGGAAAGGATAACATGTGTAGCCAAAGGCGCAAAGCAGAGAATAATCTGGTGTGTGCTGAAATAAAATTTCATATGGTGACTTGCCTTGAAGAGTCTGAGAAGGGATGCAGTTAATCAAGAAAACCAGAGTTTTAGCTGTATCAAACCAAAAATTCTGGGGAAGAGAGGCGGTGGCCAGTAAGGTAAGGGTGGACTCTATCACATGGCGATGCTTCCTTTCAACCATGTCGTTTCGTTCATGAGTGTGAGGGCAGGTGACACGGTGTCCGATGCCTTGAGAATCAAGATACAGTGAAAGTCTTCGATATTCCCCTCCCCAATCAGATTGGACATTTAATTTTTTTTGTCAAATAAAAGTTCAACATGCCATTTAAATTTGAGAAAAATATCAAATACATCAGATTTTTGTCGCATAGAAAAAATCCAAGAAAATTTAGAAAAGGCATCAACAAATAACACATAATATTTAAAACCACTATTTGACTCAACCGGGGCTGGCCCCCATACATCTAAATAGATCAGTTCTAAAGGATGATTGTAAGACGACGATGAACTAGGGAGGGGAAGATGATGACTTTTTCCTAACTGATAAGCATGCCAAACTTTAAAATTAAACGAACCATTGTAGGGAAGATCAAACTGAGATAGCACTTGCCGAACTACTTTAATTGAAGCATGCCCAAGCCGATGATGCCAAACTCGAACTGATGCTCTCTCGCCAATAAATGCAGTATTGCTAAAGGACGAAGAAATGGATGCTGAAGTAGGAAATTGATAGAGTCCACCTTTACTGGGCCCGTAGAGTAGAACTCTCCCTGTATTGTCCTTCAAGAGAAAATACGAAGGATGAAATTCAAAGACAACATTGTTATCTTTGGTAAATTTGCTAACAGAAAGCAGATTCTTTGTAATGGAGGGAATATGATAAATATCCTCAAGATAAAATTTATTGTCATTATGAGAAATAACAGAAGAACCAAGATTTTTTATTTCTAAACCAGCACCATTACCAACTTTCACCTAGTCAGACCCTCCATAGTCTGATCGAATCTGCAGATTGTCCAGATCGGATGATGGTGTGTTGCTCCAGAGTCCGGATACCAAGTCGGATCAAATTGTAATGAAGAACTAGTGTGAAAAGCAGCAGTTGAATCCGGAGTAGGGTTTTGGGTAGGTTGTCGATTAGGACAAAGATAGGAGATATCAAACTGACGTCTACATTTCCAAACACCATGGCCATGGATGTTGCATAATTGACAGATAATAGTACTACGTTCACGACCGCATCTGGGACCATCATTTTGGTTCCCGCGACCGCCTCTGCTTCTTCTGTACTGTGAGTTATTGTGCGACTACTAGGAGTTTTGTGAGTTATTTTTATTGTTCAAAACAAAATTGGCAGAAACTCCATCATCAGATTTAACAACATGATTTTCCTTAAGCCAAGACTCATGATTAAGTAATTGGCCAACAACATCAGCAATTCTTAGTCTATCAAAATCAGGTCTATTAGCAATAGCAGTAATAATGGACTCATATTCATATTCGAGTCCACTCAAAATACACATAACAAGATCTCCAAGAAACAGGTTCAGAGATAGTAGAAAGGTTGTCAGCAAAACCTTTAGCCTTTTGTGTGTATTTAGAAATAAAAAGGGCACCTTTCTTGATACTCTAGAGTTGTCTCTTCAATTGCAAAACTTTGGAGCAAGAGTGGGAAGCAAATGACTCCTTCAATGCACTTCAAACTTCAGAGGATGGGGACATACCTATGACCTGAGTGAGTATACCCTTAGTAAGGGATGAAACGGTCCAGTTGATTACTAGTTGATCCAGCTGATACCAATGGTCAAATGCTGGGTTGATAATCTTTCAGGATGGATCCTCAGGATCATCAATTTCTTCAGGAGCAGGGGTTTTCCCTTCCACTATACCCATGAGTTTGTGAGTATGGAGAATGGGAAGAAGCTGCACATGCCATAGGAGGTAGTTGTCGCTGTTCAACTTGATGGGGAGATAGTGGGAGACATTTGGAATTGATCCTGGCATACCAGTTGTAGATGTTGGTGTCAATGACCCTAGGTTGTTGATCTCTTCTGTCGACCTGTTGAATGAAGCCATGAGAATATGGCTCTGATACCAAGTTAAGAAATAAATAAAGGATAGAAAGACTAAATAAATTGAGAATGGTTCGATGGAATGGAGAACCATTCGAACCTTGTATATTTATAGATGAAGTACAGTTTGAGTACAATACATAGTTGGAGAGAGTCAAATAACATTGAACTCTATCAGATAGAGTTTATCTTAGGTTTGAACTCTATTTGATAGGATCTATCTAGTAGTTGAGTTCTATCTTAATCTAGATAAAGTTACATCTGTGGATGGAGATCTATCTGATGACATGGCAGCATCTAATGATGTGGCAGTAGGGTTATCCTCAATAGTGGGCTTCCTAGTAATGTACTATGGGCTGATGAAGGAAATCAGGGGCAGGTGATGGAGGTGATGTTGGTTTCATGGCCACTCTCAGTGACACCAACTACAAATATTTCAAGCAGGTTATGGAGTTCCATAAAATCAAGAGCACTGCCAGGGCTGTAAATTTCAAAGGGTTCAACAAAAGTGAGGTCTAGGTAGTCTTGATTACGTTGCTCTACATGGATGTGTTGACTTGGTATGTTGCTCCGCCAGGTTCCACCTCCTTCGTAATCAAGATTCCACCACAACTAGAGCAAGAATGCGAACTTTGGCAACCACAGCCCGAAATTGCACATTTTTGCGGAGCGTCTTGTCTACATCATTCTTTCTGCAGTTCATCAGAAATGTGATGTTCTGCTATTTGCTCTGTTGGTTTACATCTCTGGTATGTTGTTGTATATGGGTTCTTTGAGTCTTGAGGTTGTTGCACCGACTGTCATTGTCAAACTGGCTCCGCCAGGTTCTCTTCCCCCAATTTTCCCTTCGAATATTGATGAGTGCTGAGATGCATTTAACTTGAAGGCCATTTGTTACACAGTTGTTGCTTTATTAACAGAAGGTTGATAAAGAGAATTAGATGCCACTTGAAGGGCATTTGTGTCTTTTCCCATGACACTTAACGACTGGTTAATAGTAGGTACTAGATTGTCTCATTTTGAAAGTTCGGGTATTAAATTGTCACATTTTAAAGTTCGGGTACTAAATTAGCACTCGGCCTAAAGTACAGGGTACCTATCAGGAATATTCCCGAAAAAAATAGTATAGAAAAATGTAAATAAATGAAATGTTTTATTACACGAAACGATGATGGATAAAAGAGGGAATAGATCCTACAATTGAAAAAGAAGAAACGCATGCAGCAAGCAATGATTAACATGGTGTTTGGTAGCGTGGGAGCTTTTTGGGACCAATTTTCAAGAAAAAAGGCCCATGCTTCCAAGACCCGCTTTTCACAAAAAAAATGCTTCTGCCATGTAGGCAGTGAGCAACATTATGCTGTTTGGTAAGGTGATTTTCATTACCGTTTTTCATGTATGTGCTGACAGGTAAGCACCACATAGGATACACATCGGTCAACCGTTGGGGGAAACAGTTCACCGATGCATTCATGCATTAGTGGGGTCCCGAATTTCGAGGCATGTCCTTTTTTTAATAATCGGCTGAACCAAACAATGAGATACATGGGCGTTTGTTCAAACGCCTATGTGGATCCAATGTGCCACCACTTTTTGAAAAACAGCCACGGTTCCATAAAAAAACAAGTAAGTTAGGGGATTGCATAACAGTGGTGGTAATTGGTAATTATCCATAAAAAATGAGACTAAGCAATTAAGGTGGTGTTCGACATCGTGTTCATCTCATTTCGGTCTCGTCCATGAGATGAACACCCATTCTGCCGGCTACGGACGGCCCCGTTCACACCCCAATTTCTCATCCATGGCAAAATCTCATGATTAGGGACCCATCCACACTTGATTTTTTATCCCCTACTTCACACTTTCCCTGAAAGGTTGAAACTCTATTGTTTGTTTCACATTTTAATATTTTTGTCATTAAAATATTAATTATTTTACTTAATTTTTTATTTTTTTAATTTTAATGTTTTATCAATAAAATAATATTTAAAATATATTTTTAAAATATTTAATTATTTTACTATTGTTTTTATAAAAAAATAATATTTATTGGTTAATATTAATTCATTGATGTCATTAAAATATTTAATTATTTTACTTTGTAGATTAAGGTTTTTGAATCGCCATTGACCCGGATGGTCGAACTGTTTGGCCTAGGAACCGTCCAGGCAAGCGGTTCCGTTTTACCCCAAACCTGGTTTTTGGAAAAAAACCGTTGAAAAAGTCAACAACCTGTTGACCCGAGTGGTCGAACCATCAACCTGTCGACCCGTTCAACGGTTTTTTACCATTTTATTTTTAATTTGTTTGTCAAAACGGGTCATCCATTTGAACCGGACAGTCGGACCATCGACTTGGAAATCGGTGGCCAGAACGGTTCCATTTCTAGGTCATTTTTTAAAATGTTGGTGTAGATCATTCATAAATGTATATGAGATACATGGAATAAAAAAGTGGTGTGGATTGGTCCATACCACACCTATAGAATGCCACTGTGGGTGTGAATTGGTCCAGTCCACACAATTTGTCCATAATTCAGAACAGTTATGAACTGTGGTGTGGTATGAATTAATCCCTACCATAGGTGTGGTCCATCAATCTTTCATTCACACTATATCACCCCCTAAGAGTTTAAAACCCAACTTCAAAGTCCATAATTTGATTCATAAATAACCTAGCTAAAGACCATTTGATAACAAATCAAAACACTGAAATCAATGAGAGTGGGAGAATGAAGAGGAAAATAATAAAAAGGTTCTGCTTCATTCCTAACTCCTAAGACTGAGATTATTGCATTACGTGTGCCAAAGTACCAGGCTGGCGACATAAAAACGATGACAGCATTCGCAAAAGTCGATCTGTTGTAGCATAGTGCACCAGATTATCGACACCAAAGCGACGGCGGCGACGGAAGAAATCGGCGACGTCTTCAGCTTCAAGCAATGGGTGGCCACTAGGCATTGGCTGATGGCCATGGACAATGGTGGTAGTCTGTAGGGCTGTTCATAAGAAGGCCCAACCTGACCAAACCGACCAACCCAGTCCAACCCAATCCGAGTCGGCCGGGTTATCTTCAGTACCGGTTGGTTTCGGATTGTAAAACATCATAAATTGATGGTTTGGGTCCGTTTTGGTTTTCTTGTGTGAAAACCGAAACCGACCCGAACTGAACCGACTTAGTAGTTAGTAGTTAGTTCCTACTTCCTATTTAGTAGTTACAACCTACTTAGTTCCTACTTAATTAAGTTGTCTCTATCCTAATTATAACCTAATTTAATTTCTAGTCTTCTAGTTAGAAATAACATTAATGGCAAGTATTGTAAGACAACTAGACAATGAATTTTTTTGGAAACGTTTAAAGAAAAGAATCAAAAGATCCTAATTTCTATGGTCTTTTACACTAAATAGGCAACCAATTATAATTAGAATTAGGTGTCCTTTTTTACTTAGATTAGAAGGTTTCTTGAAATATACTTATTTCAGTCTTCTTTCTCTAATACAGTTTGACTTTCTATTTTCTTGATAACTTCTATTCTAAGTTTCTAACTTGGTCTGCCCCCATTATTGCAGTTGAGTTTCTGTCAAGCATGGTTGAACTTAGAGCCAAAACCGACCCAAACCGACCCAACCCGACTCAAACCGATCAGGTCAGTTGACACTGGGTCGGTTTCGGTTTCAAGTTAAGGTAACCCGACCAGGTCGGGTCGGATGAAAAAGCTAGTAAACCGACCCAACCCGACCCATGAACAGCCCTAATAGTCTGGTAGATAAAAGAAAATTGACGAGGTCAAGTTTTTAGTGTATAAAAAAAAGGTGTTTTTATTTTGCCATGTGTATTGACGTGGAAGCCTCAAGTGGGACCCAATGGATGGCCTCGAGCTTTGATATCGCTCCCCCCAGCGTTCAGCTGTGATAAATCAACGGTCAAAAGTCTGTTTTGCAGGGTTCAGTCTAGCTTGAATCAAGGGTCGAGACAAAAAAAAGGAAATCTAATACCTGGAGAGGAAAAGGGACAAAACTCTTTTCCATGGGATTCATCTGATTTGTTTTGTAAGTTTCACTGGATTGTAGATTCAGAGTGGGCCCAACCAACCAACAGGAACAAGAACCGGAGTAAGGGACCAAAATGGGCGGTGCCGTGCCGTGGGCGGCCCGCGCAAAGTGCGGGCCGTGCCGTACTGGCCCAGGGGGTCGTATCTCACTTCCTGGTGAAAATTTTTGGAGTCAGTCTGACATGGCCCATGGCCCAGATTCCTGCGGGCCCATATCGTGTTGCGGGCTGGACTGACCTGTGGGTCGAGTCTTGGGTCAAGTCGGGCCATGCAATGGGCCAAAGTTATTTATTTAAAATAATTGACAGAAAAACTTAAAATTTTAATTTTATATGAATTTTTTATATACAATAATTAAATAAATTAGTATAATAAAATTAAAAAAATTATTTATTTTGTTAATATATTATATACTATATATTATTATATAATCATAATTTATATAATATTATATATATATATATATATATATTCTGCGGGCCGTGTTGGGCTGGATCGTGCCGGCCCGTGGACTTAAAACCCCAGGCCCAACACGGCCCGCATGATCGTGCCGAGCTTGGCATGGCCCACAAACTGTCGTACAAGGCCGGTCCAAATTCGTGCCGAGCCACGGGCAGCATGACCCGATTTGCACCTCTAATTTTGATGAAAAAACATTTATAAGCTCAAATTTTATAAAAGTTATTTTAATTTAATTTATATAATACAGAATATTTAACTATCATTAATATTATTTAATATCCAAATCCCTGTGAACCTGAACCAAACGAATAAGATTCGATTCAAATCATAAACTTAGTTTAGCCTCAGGTATATACAACTCGACTCGATTCCTTTGCAACCGGTAATTTATGTGTTCTCCTCAATTTGCAATATTTGAGCTTGAACCTTCTTTATGCGAATTATGTTCTGATCGTTTTTTTTCCTTTTCTAAGGTTAAATTTGGGAGTGCTTAAGCACTTATTTTGAGCCGACGCCATAATATTTATATGCGTTTGGGAAATAAATTTAAAATAAGTGTTTATTTTTTGAATAAGCATTATTTGAGAAGTTTAAATTTTGGACTTATTTTTAAATATTTATTTAATAAGTGTTTATTTCCTTTTTGGATTATCTTGGTCCATCACATCATTTTAAAAGTGTCTATAATACCCATATTTAAAATAAGTATTTTTTCACCAAACACTCATAAATACTTATTAAAATAAATACTTATTTTTAATCACTCATTTTTCAAATAAACAGTTTCAAAATTGGTCTTATTCTTTTTATCAAATTCCATATGATAAAATTAGATCTTTTATACAAAACCTAATGAATTTGATTTAGATATAATATTTTAATATTTTTTCCTTCTCTTTGGGGGTGTCATAAACTCTTATCCCTCTGAGTAGGGGTGACAATTTTTAGCCAAGATTGGAAAGCCTGCCCATATGTGGCTAAGAAATTTCTTGGTTGGAGCAGCTAAAAGCAACTCAGTTCACGTCGTTCAAAAAAATCCATGAAGAGAAAAGCTTAAGCCAAAATAAGAACATAATACTAATTATGTGAATAAATTCAAATCAATTGCTTTTCTGGCAATGGTTTACTCTCATATAACCTATGTCTACACTCTTTTTCCTTTTATAAGAAAATATCCTAGTTCAACTTGTTACTCTTTATTATAAATCAATCAAGTCTCTACAAAATAAAATAGGGTAAAATACAAAAACCTTCTCTGAAGTTTCTGATAATCATAAAAGCCTCCTCTATAGTTTTACTTTAACAAAAACATTTCTTTTATTTTTGAAAAATTCGACAAATACCTCCCTTCTATCAATAACTAAGACGGAAAACGTTAAAAAGTTGTTTTTTTTCAAAATTCCTATTTTACCCTTTTACGAATTGATGTGAATCTGTTTTTACTAAAATAGCGTTGCACTCCCCCTCGAATCTTTCCTCTTCTTTAATTTCCCTTTGATTCTTTAATTTCCTCTGCTTCTCTACTCCTCGCCCCAGCTGTCCCCAGAGAACACTGTCACCAATACTGTAACTAAAGGCGAGCTTGCAGTAGACGTAATAGCCCTTCCCTCTGCGTACCGATCAGAGCCTAGCCCAATTGCTGCCACCCATCACTTCCTCTTCTCGTGTGCCCCAACTTCCCTCTCAGCTCATCTGGGAGGTGGTGTCAAGGGAATGGTGGGCTTCAGTCGCAACCAAATTGGGTTACCGTCACAGCTTGCAACAGCGTTTAATTTCGATCGAAAGTTCGCTATCAGTTTGCCATCATCAACCTCATTGGACAGAGTTGTTTTCTTTGGCAATGGGCCTTATACGGTGGTTCCAAGCATCGACCTATCGGAGACACTTCAATTAGAGAAGAATCTTGTACAGTTGGATGTGGGTGCTTCGAGACTAGGGTTTAGTTCTTCACTCTTGACCCGACAAACGACATGCTCCGACTTCAACCTCCATTCGATTCGCAGAGGCTTCTCATAGTTTTTGTTTTTTCTCTCTGGTCTATTAGGATTTGTATTAACAATCCTGCATTGTTTTTCTAGACTAACTACGTGAATTTTAATTTACAGACGTGTGAATGAAATTTTACTTTTTCCATCAAAAGAGATGGATGGATTCGATAATTCAGAGGCACATTCCCAAATAACAGTATTACACCAAAAAATCTTGGAAATTCATTTTTAATCGGATATTCAAACCTCAACTAGAAACGACAAGAAAGGTAATTGGAAAACTTACTCTGTTTTGCTTGCAATAGTCGACATCTATCCAGTCCGTCCATATCACTTCCGATTCGGATGGTGTCCAACCCGAAACCGGTCCATTGACACCCCTTATTCAGTAGGCCAGTACCGACTTGGTATGATGGCGGAGATCAATGGTGTTACCAATTTGGTAAATGCATGCTCAAATGGGTCAATATTCAATAGCATCATTTTTGCTAGGGGTGTCAACTGGACTGGATTTGGTCCAATCCGATCCAGTCCAATGTGAGTCCATTATAAATGGACTAGGTCCAATTCAATCCAATGAATGCTTTGGACCAATTTGGACCAGTCCAATTCAATGTCTGGACCGTCTAATCTGTTAAAATTCATTTTGATTAGATTAGTTTCAACCCAAACCTGGTCCTTTGACACATATTCTTATATTATATCAATGTACTAGATATTGGCTTAATCCAATATAAATTTGTTAGACGGACCAGGTCCAATCCAATCTAATAAATATTTTGGACCGAATTGGTCCAATCCAATATGTCTTATTGATCCATCCAATCCGCCCAAATTGATTTTGGATTGGACGGGTCCAAAACTGGTCCATTGACACCCTTAATTTTTGCTACTTATATATCTTTGGAGCAAGGTTCAAAATATTGATATACCTGTAGAGGTGTATAGGCAGTATCAATAACTTTTTTTTTTTTTTAAATGTTTCTTAGTTTTTCTTTTTTTTCAAATCCAATTCCGAGGGGATGGTTTAAGGTCTGTCCACCCCCTAAATCGGTCAAAACCCGATGCATCATCTGCAAGAGCGTATCAGCCGACAGTCCGATACATATCAATACTTTAAAACTTGCTTTGGAGTGGTTTCATCTTTTTTTTTATTTTTTTTTATTTTTTGATACCTAATGGCAAATCATTAGAATTGCTTAGGAACCATTACAATCATCAAGTAAATCAAAAGAAATGAAAGGAGGTGGCAAGGCCACTATGAGGTCTAGAAATGGAAAGAGAGTGATTATGATTCCTTCTAATATGAGCAGTTGGGCAGTGGGAGACACATCTTATCAGTTATTTGCCATCGGCAAGGATAATAGAAATCCACCAAGGTGGAAAAGAGTTTCCACCAATAAAGAAGATATCAATCACTTGCAATGCATCTCCTTGGAAAAAGAATGTAGTTTAGATTTAATTCCAGGACTAACTTGAGGGATTCAAGTAGAGCCCTAGCCTCACTTTCCACCAAAGAGCAAATCGGAAGGGGAACAACCCTAGCTACCACCAAGGACCACCCACCATGATCCCTAATTACAATATCTATACCCCTACTATTAAAGATTACACCATCAAAGTTAACTTTCAGCTAATTAAACTTGGCTTGAATGGGCTTCAATAGAATTCAGGGTTGGGTCAAAATCAGCATTTTCCATTACCACTTTACAAACGGGCCTTCCAAATAATCCAAATAATAATAGAGCAACAAACTAGAATTTAAAGGTTTTAAGTAGAAGTGAGGTTGTCTGCCTACGCCCATAATTCCAACCATTTTATAAGATTTCGAAGTGTTTCAGACTTCCTCTTGTATTGCATCATTGGCCTAGGTTTACATTTTCTATCTAAGCCCATCTTAGCTAGGACTTGAAGCAGGACCATATATAACAGTCCAAGCTTAGGCCCAAAACTTCTTGGCCCAACAGGCCAGCTTGGTCTGGATCAAAATCACACCTAGGTTTGATAGTTAAACCAATAATCTAACGAAATACAATTTCATGTTTTCTATCAATTAAAAAGCACTTTTTATCTCCAAATTTACTCTAGGTGGAGGAGCCAAGTTATAATTTTATTAACCATTATCAAAAAGGAAGAAAAAAGATTACATGGGATGATATAGCCTACTTTGCCCCAAGTCCAAGATACAAATGTCTTTCCCTTAAGCAAGGTTCAAAGTATTAATACATATCAATCCGTATCAATCGATACATATCGTACCAGGAGCTTCTCGATACGTCTCTACAGGGATTGTATTGGATCAGACCATGGTTCAGAGGGTAATTGAAACTTAAACCGACCCCTCTGAACCAATTTAAAAATAAAAAATAAAAAAACATAAAAAAAAACACCAACACAGACCGCCTGTGTCGATACTTTGAACCTTGCCCTTAATAACTCAACCTTACCTCTTACAAAGAAAAACAAAAAGTAAAAACTGCAAGGAGGTACTAAGCCACTAAACATCACCAAACAAGACAAGCTAAATAAAAGAATCAATATAATATTAACCAATTCCGAGGCAGGGATTACATATATGATCTTTTCTAATAAAATTTAGTAGTCTAATAGGGAAGGAATTTCTTAATTCCCTAAGGCTTAGTTTGGAAAAAGTACAAATACAAATATATACAGTGCAAAGCCTTGTATTTTGCATTATTTTATATGTATTTATACTGTACATATTTGTATTTGTACTCTTTCCAAACTAAGCCTAAATAACAATAAATCTCTCTTCTTCTACACTCAAATTTGTAAGAAATCAGCACACCAATTTCCTTCTCTTAGTGTATGCATAAACTTTTAACTTGTATGGTAGCAAAAAAATATGTACTATTTTTCTCATGACATATGTTATACTCCAATAATAGCACCCATCATAATTTCAACAAACAAAGAGCTATCACTGTCAACTTCAACTTCTTTAATACCCTGGTTGAAACAAAGATTCAAGCATCATAGAGAGCCATAAGTTCAGCTTGCATTGATGATACATGACTAGTAATTTGAAAAAGAAAAACATGGACTACTATCATAAGTTGTTAAAATCATGGTTTTTAAAATTGGACCAGACCGGATGGTCGGACTGAAAAAATTGGTCGGAACCGATTAGGTGACCGGTTCAGTTTAAACTCAGAACCGTTATTTCCCCAAAAATCATTGATTTGATTAGTAAACCGCTGAACCAGGTGGTAGAACTATTTGAACCGTTCAACGGGTTGGTCGGTTTTTATTTTTTTAATTTTTTAATTTTTTGGTCAAAACGGATCATCTGTTCAATTCGAATGGTCGGACTGTTTGACCTAAAAACCGGACCCCTGACCAATTCATTGTCCAATTCAATTTTAAAAACCTTGATTAAAATACCTCCTCCCTCAAGGCCTGAGTTACCATGGCTTGTGGAATTAGATTTTGGCCCAACACAATGAAGCGCTATCAGTTATGTAGTCATAAGGCTTGAAGAGTGCAATTGTTAGTTCATTGCATATCTTCATTCTGGTACAATTCTGCAAGTGTTTGACAAAAATATTTATGTATTGAAAATGACAGCATTGATGAATTTCAAGATATCTTGGCATTCAAAACAAAGCAAGTTTTGAATAAAAAATGGATGCAAACTTCTGTACTCAAAACTAGATGGATTTCAAACTACAAATTCATATTCATACCCATTACGACTATAAATCCTTTGGCAAGAGTATACTATTATCATTGCAAAATTAAAACAATTGTAATTTTATGAACCAAGCATTTGTATTTGCATTGATCGAGCATATTTGTATTTACAATATTCTCAAATGAAACTTGAAAGTTTTTTATGAGAAAAAAAATAATGACTTAAAGATAATCCCATCTCAACTGCTCTAATTTATGTTCAAAATTTAGGGCTCCTGTCTAATGGTGCCAATGTTAATTAGGCTAGTCCAAAGGTAGAGCTGCGAAAAGGTTCGGTTTGGCTATAGCTAAATCCAAATCTTATTCGTTAAGATATGATCCATATTAGGTTATATTTGGATGTTAGAATATCATTAATGAAACAAACTAAAATTGATCAAAATATATCATTGCTAAGTTGGAATCTTTTCGATTATTTGGTGTTTCTGGAAGGTCAGGTGTAAGTTCATCATTCAAGGAATAAAGATCCACCCCCCTGCTGCAATCGAAGTGATTAATAATCAACTAGAGGAGCTGACAGAGCTAAATCGAAGAAGAGAGAGATCGGCGACACCAACCCAGTCACAGCTACTGTTGATCACCCCATAGGTTCGTCTCTATTAGAGGTGTAAAATGTGCCATGCTTATGGGTAGTTTGTGCAAAGTGTGGGTTGTGCCGTATTGGTCCGTAGGCTGTCTCATGCTGTGTCACCCTTCCCTGTGATAACTTAGAAGGTCAGCTCTGCATGGCCTATGGTCAAAGCCCATGTCATGTCGTGTCGTGCTATATCGCAGGTCGGGTTGATTTGTGGATCAGGCCAAAATTATTTATTTAAAAAATTGAAAAAAATTAAAATTTTAATTTTATATGAATTTTGATATATACAATTACTTATATATAAAATAATTAAATAAATTAGTATAATAAAATTAAAAACAATTATTTATTTTATTAATATAATATATAATATATATTATTATATAATTATAGTTTTTATATATATATAATATAGGTCGTTTTGGCACACGGGCCACAAGCAGCATGGCCCACTCGGTTATACCATGCCTGCCCGGGCCGTGAACCTAAAACCCCATACCCATGGCACGGACCATCATGTTGGCCTAACATGGCCCATCTGCCGTGATGCAGTGCCGGGCCGGGCCGTTACACCATTTGTCAAAATTAATAAATGTGGATGGTGCACTGGGCCATGGTAAGTCTTAGGTTGGAAATTGTAATTCGGGATCATTGCGGTGCCTTCCTCTTTGGCAGAGCCATTCCTACAGAACTATATATCAAACCCGGAGCTTTCTGAGGCTCCAGCTGCCAGAGCAGGCCTTCAAATCTAGACTTCTCTCACATTTGGCTTGAAGGAGACGCAGAGATGGTTAATTTTATTCTGTTGGACAGCAGTTTGGATGTCCCTTGACATAGCCGACTGCAGAAACCTTTTGTCATCCTTTTCTCAGCTACATCCAACGTACAGGAAACATTCTCTCACTCTATAGCTAAATTTGGCTGTACTATCACCCGACCAATGTCTTGGTCTCTCCCTCCTCAATTTATCAGGCCTGTAGATTTGATGCAATGAAGTTGCTGGGCTTATTCAAAAAAAAAAAAAAAGTGTCCTATAAGACAGGGATCGGATAGGGGGTGGATTCATATTCATCATGGTTTTTAAAATCGACCCAGAGACCGAATTGGTCAGGGGTCCAGTTACTGGGTCGAATGGTCCGACTGTTTAAGTCGAATGGTTGACTTGTTTTGACAAAAAAAAAATAATAATAAAATTAAAAAAAATAAAAAATGGTCAAAATCGTTCAAATGATTAATCGCATAGGTCAACGATTTACTGATTAAAATCAACGATTTTTTAAAAAAATGGACCGATTCCCAATTTTTCCGGTCCGACCGTCTGATCTGGTCCGATTTTAAAAACCATGGTATTCATTAATCCAATTATAAACGGAAGAATCACACCCTACCCTTGGCCATGTACTTGGCCTCTATGTCCTGGTGTGGATTATCCCTATTGTATCTTCTATAATTTTGATCGGAGATATATAATTGAATTGATGCAGTTGTACTTCAAAAATAAATAAATAAACAACCTTGGCCATATTCAAATTCAATTTAAAACAAATGGATGATATTTGCAATTCTAATAAAAGTAAGTATATGCTTTTTGCATATAATTAACTGGGTGCACATTTGTTTATTGTTGTTTAACACACTCTATTAGGTGTCGTATGATGCACCGGAAGTGAAAACGCCCCGTAGAAACAAGAAATCTCAAAAAAGTTGTTTTTTAACAAAATTACTTTCATTTATATAATAAACTAAAAAGGTACAATTGGGATTTACTAAAGGTGGCGTTTCGTAAATCTGAAATCTGAAGTTTGAAAAGTTAAAAAGATATTAAGTGTCTGAAATTTGAAAAGAGGTATAGATGCTTTTCTACTTTTTAGAGGATCTGAATAGATAATGCTGTTTGTGTTGGATCAATTTTACAAGATCTGAAATTATTTCATTTTACTATTTTACCCCTGAAACAAGCTATTTTGTAATCCTGGATGTAGTTAGCACTATTTCATATAAAATAACTTACCAAATTCAAATTAATATCGAAATTATAAAAAAAATAATTATTCACTAATAAAAATATATTAAAATGACTAAAATGTAATAAAAATTCAAATAATCAATAAAATTAATAATTAATTAATTATTTATTAATAATATTGAATTAACACAAATAAAAATAATAAAATAAATAGTAATTGATAATAATTACTAATTATAAATAACACAATAAAAACTAGTAAAATAATTAATCACTAATAAAAAATATTAAGATAATTAATAACTAGTAAAAATAATTAATAATTAATAATAATAATAATTATTATTATTATTACTCAATCGTCACTGCTGCAAGTTGCAACGGTAGTTGGTGGGAAGATAGGAGAGAGAGAGAGAGTCGCTGCTAAGAGATATAGTGGCGGTGGTATGAAGACGAGACTTGCAGCAACGGTGGCGGGAAGACATGAGAAAGAGAGAGAGAGAGAGAGAGAGTTGCAACGGCGGTGACAAAAAGACAGGGGGAGAGAGAGAGAGAGAGAGGTAGCGCACGTCATTTTCGAAAGATTGAAAGGGTAATTTCGACAATCCACTGGCTCTGAAATGCGTCTGAGTGCGTTAAGAATCGGCCCACGTGCTATGGTTTTCAGATCTGAAAACAAGATTTAGATATATTTTCAGATGCATCACCAGACACGTATGATGTCTAAAAACAAGTTTTTCAGACACCAAACATCTAAAAAGTGTTAACAAACACGCCCTAAATTAGCACAACCAAATAATAGATGTTGATTGATTAAGTAAAATCGAAATGCCTACAAATGACCACAGTATCAAATATATAGGTAGTGATGAGGTTGCGTGTATGAGGATTAATTTAAGATATGACCCATCTCGCCGATGATACTTTCATACTTGGGATCAATTTCAAGTTAGCATGGCAATTCAATACTTCTAAAACTCACCCAATTCTTGCCCAATCCGATTTGCTTCTAGACCGGGCCCAGGCCTCGGACATAATGTACCCAAATGCTTAGGTTGATTTGATTGGAGCCCAGTTGCTACCCTTGGCTAGCTATAGTAGGTACATCCTTTTCGCTACAGATTTCTTACCAACTCAATTCTACAATCCTCTCTACTAACCCAATAAAACAATGTCACCTGTCTCTAAACGTTTTTTTTTAGTCTTTAACTTTGCAAATAACACTGACGGTGTTATTACCCCTATGTATTCCTTAAAAAAATATGCATGATTCTGCCTCTCTCTTCTCTGCTTGATGTTATATTTGGCCCATGGTATGACTATGTACAAGGATAAAACTGAAGTGAAGAAGGGTGTTCTTGACCTAATTGTGAGCTTAATGGAATGACAATGGCATTCCAAGAATTACTCAATGGAAAAGACAAATCACCATCAAAGATCGATTAAGGGAGGTTCTGGTCTGAAAGTGAGCAGAACAAGTCTCATAATAGAACTGTTATAGTTTGGATTCTAGGCTTAGAATCAGTTGTCTACTAGCCCCCATATATATACCATGGTAGATTTCCATTCAAAGAGGAGTGAAGTTTGGGATGACCGGCAATGGACTAGTTTGCTTTGTTTCAGTTGCAGAAAACAGAGCAGTAGTATGTATACTCGATGAAGGGGATGCCTACCTTTTCTAACCTGTTCAAAACAAGTTGTTAACAAGATTGATGCAGATTCAACATGGATTGGAGCTGGGATTTCTATACATCTTGAATAAGAGATTGCCTTATATTTGAAGGGTTTTGAGAGGTTTAGAGGGCATTTGAGATGGGATCATCCTAATCACAATATTATATATATATATATATATATATATATAATGAGATGATTGCAGTGAGAAAAATTATGTCATTAGGTGACAAAACTTCGTTGTCTGGTGAATATAGAAAATTCCGGCAATACCAAAAAGGAGAGGGTGAGAGGAATTACAAAGAAATCCTGCACAGGAAAAAAAATGAATTTTTTAAGAAAAGATGTGTAACAGAAGGGCAATAGTAGCTGTTAACTATCTGCACAAGTTAGGATTCTAAAACATGTTTAGAAACAGGTGGCATTGTTTTATTGGGCTAGTAGAGAGGATTGTAGAATTGAATTAGCAGGAAATCCGGACTGAATCCTTTTAGCATATCACGCTGAAATGGTGAAATATGACTATGTAAAAAGAAGTCTTATGTCAGTGCCACCAAAGATAAATGAGTCTATACAAATGCTTTACTGTTGTTTTTTTTTTGCGGGTCATAAAAATTAAATTTAACTATAAAATATTAATTTATATTTTTATTTACATAATTATTAAATTTAAATAAAAATGCGAACGATTTGAAGGCCATAACCCAGGTATATATGGTCTGACGTCTGAATTTGTTAGATATTAAAATTTGGATATAATAGGTGCTTCGAGGCTGAGGAATGTTGGTATTCATAACCTTGCATTTCATGTATATAAAGCTGAGGAATGCTGGATATCTCTGGGTCGCAACAGAGTTTCAGTTGCAGTCGAGTTGAGTTCTCTTATTACCTATCTGCAATAAGCACAAAGCTTGAATATAGGATCTCCGGCCTGCCCATTTGTAATTTGGAAGTTGGAGCTACAAGAGATTTTATTATTATTATTATTATTATTATTATTATTATTTTCAATTAAAACCTGAAAAGGTAGGATATGATTGGAATTTGGAATTTAATTAGTTATTAATATGATTTAATTAAGCCAAATTGGCTTAGCCAATCACCTGATATTGAATGGAAATCCCACTTTCCCTAGAGCACTGGAAAAAATTCTACAGACGTCAGACACTCTTACGATACGTTCGGTTCACAATTGGAATCAAAATTGGAATTGGAATGGGAATAGTTTATTTGGTGCAGCTTAAAACCTGTAGCCCGTTTCTTTTTTCCCTTCTTCGCAAGTTTTACTTCACTTTACTTCATGTTTTGGGCCCGTTCAATTTTGATAAGTAATCTATTCGGGTAATTAAATGTAATTATTTGGGCAAGTTTTTCTTGGGAAACACTTATCCGGGTAAGTGTATTTACCCATGTAAATAAGGCAATGATCATTTTGGCCATAGAAATTCAATATTAAAATCATGGTTTTTAAAACTGACCCGGTGATCAAATCGGTCAAAGGTTCGGTTACCGGATCGTTTGAACTGAACGTTCGGCCTGTTCTGACAGAAAAATAAAAAAAAAAATTCAAAAAAATAAAAAACGATCAAAACCTTTCGAACGGTTAACCGCCTGGTTCAGCAGTTTGCTGGCCAAAATCAACGATTTTGGGGGAAAATCTGGTTTTGGGGGAAAACGGAACTGGTCAGGTGATCGGTTCCCGGTTTTTCTAGTCCGATTGTTTGGCCTGGTCCGGTTTTGAAAACCATGATTAAAATGGACATTTTTGTTCCATTCAAGTGTTGACAACTTTTCCTCTATGTAAGAAAGTTATTTATCCACCTAGGAGATGGGTATCACTTTCTTGGGTAAGTGATACCTAAGAAAACAAACTTTTCCTGATCCCAACATAAATCTAAAAAAAAAAACATGAGATTCTTAGTCAATGGAAACCAAAATCCCATTGACCAACTTTCCCCTCTCTCAAAATCCAAAAAAAAGAACACCCCCTTAATTACTTCATCCGCATCTCACATTATAAAACAAAGTAAAACCTAGCTGTAGCCGAAATAAATCAAAATTTGCAATCAATTCATTTGCATTCCCATACTTTAGTACTAGTGCAAAACTGCAAATCAAATTGCAATTAAAGCAAACAAGACATATTTAAATTAAGATGATAATTAAATTGATAACTTAGGCAAGAAAGGGAAAACACCCATATAATTATATATTTCTGAAATCTCCACCCCGTAATAAACCAGATCAACATGGAATCCAATACAGATTATATACAGTTCATTAAACAAGGTTGAGCTTTGAGGTGGAGCAAAGTTGATTGGTATAAGCAAGAATAGTAAGGGTGGTTAATGGTCCATAGTCCATTGAAAAAAGTATACTGTTGGATGTAGAGGGTGGTTCAGCTAACAATAGCGTGGTCCCAACTCCCAAATAAATCAATTTTAACTCAACTTTGGAATCCTCTTATGAAGACGAGGAACAGGCAAAAGTAGTTGGCATAAAGAATAGAGATGAATGAGAGATGTTTTTGATTCTTTATTCTTGTGTATATACCGTAAATTTATAATGGGGGTGGGGGACCAAGGTGGCATTCAGAAGTGTATAAATATCGTGGACGGGACTGTTTTGATATTGTTTACGATAAGATATGGTGTTTTGCTATGTGTAGACGGTCCATGTCCATAAAATAGTGTGGAAAGGGATGAACAACATCTCAATTTATCGTCCACAGTATTTTCTCGTGGATGATTTACACTCCACACTATGGTATAGATAGTTTGTGGGAAGGTTTCAGTGTAATGCACCTGCATTACATTGGTCCAATTACTCTCATTTTATTTGATCTTTTAATAATTTTTAAATTTTAAATTTTCTATATTTTATCAATAAAAAATAAATTTTAATGTTAATTCTAGCACAAACCCGACGGTTGTCCTTCTCAACTCTTTTTTTATTATTTAAATATTAATTTTTAATATTTTTATCAATAAAATAATATTTAAAATATTAAATTTTTATTTATTTTAATATTTAAAATAATATTTTTAATTATTTAAAAATGCAATTATTGTCTACATATTAATACCTTTTTTCTATTTATTTACTATATAAAATGCAAAAATTTAGACATTTATGATCGACTATGTAGATCTCCTATCAAATATATATGAGATATATGAAATCAAAAAGTGTAGTGTAGATTGGTATTATAGAACGCCATCATAGGTGTGGATTAATCTGGTTCACACAATCTATCCACAATTCAAAACAATTATGGACTGTGGTGTGATGTGGATTGATTCATTTCACAAAATGTAGTGTAGATTAATTCACACCCACCAATTTCTCTATTGAAGACCCCCCAAGTGAATAACAGTCATTTATCCATTAATTAGAGTCCAAATTAAAATTGAAGCAAACAGGTTTCCTAATCGGTCAAATTAATAGGGAGCTTCCCAACATGGAAGCTAGATTAATCTTCTAGCCAATGCACATTGTGACTGTTCATCTTCATCATAGAAACCATCTCGATTGGCTTTATATGTATCCTGCATTCCACGCCAAGCCAGCTCTATTACAGCTGTGTATTTTAGAGTGTTGTTTGTTTAACAACAATCCTTTTGTATTTTTTTCATGAATTTTACATTTGTAATTAAATAATGGGTTTGGCTGGTTTACTTCCTTTTTCCTTTTTCTTGTGCTTCGTTCTCGTGGATAGTGAGATGTGAAAAGCATGCAATGATGGATAAGCAATTAATTAATAATCGTTACATCGTTGAATAAAACCGCTTGTAGCTGGCGTCTTCAGGTTCGTGTGTTTTTATTTTTCCAATAGTTAGGCATGTCTATTACTCAACTATTACTCAACTATTTTCCAATAGTTAGGCATGTCTAAGTCCTGTATGCTAAAGTAAAGTTTAGGAATATTTAAAAATAAGTGATTATTGAATAAGTGTTTATTTTAATAAGTATTTAGTAAAAAATAAAAAATCACTTCTTTTTAACATGGGTAGTATAGATATTTTTAATAGGACGTGGGGGGTTAAAATAGGCTAGAAAGGAAATAAACACTTAAAAATAAGACCAAAATTTGGGTTTCTCAAATAAGTGTTTATTCTTAAAATAAAACATTTGTTTCGGATTTATTTCCCAAACACAAATAAGTGCTTGTTAGAAATAAGCACATTTTTTTTTCATTGTCTCATATTCAATTGAACAACCATTACATGCATCCATCCTTAATCTTTTTTTTTTTTTTTTTCTGTGAATACCAACTTATCTTCTTCCTAAACGTTGGGGTTTTACAATCTTGAATCAAGCTTTGCATCCAGGTTAAAGTCATTATAAATGTGGTATTCTTTAAATGAGGGTTAAAGTTATCTTTTAAAATAAAAAAAAAATGCTTATTGGAGAAAAAGACCATCAAACACTCAATATGAAATAAAGTGCTTATTTTTTAAAATAAACACTTGAAAAAACTTGCTATCAAACACAAATAAGTACTTATTTAAAGAAGCACTCCCAAATTTGGCCAAAAACAGCTTAAAAGCAAAATTGATATATTACATAATGTTTGGATGGCACCTTATATTTAGACCCATAAATCATATGTTGCTTTTTTTAAGGCTGAAATAAGATCTAGACGGGCTTAGGCGATGATGAACTAAGATCCAGATGGGCTTGGTCTCCATCTCCACTCTTATCTAATATTGTGGACATATACAATAGATGTGGCTGATAATGATAATGGTGTGGGCTTTAGTCTACGTTAAACATTCAAGCAAAGCCAACGCGTCAAAACTCAAATGGACAGGAACTGCTCATTTTGGAGTTATAAGTCTTATCTTATCTAAACTAGTTATCTTACATACCTGGTGAGTGGTGGTGCCGTGTGTGACGTGGTGGAGATCAGACTTCAGAGTGAGGCCTAAAGCTCAGCCACGTCACCCATGGCATGACCCATGCTTAAACATCCCATGATTATATCGATCATGGTTTTTAAAACCAATCTGATGACCAAACTGGTCAGGGGTTCAGTTACTGGTTTGAACGGTCTGATTCTGATAAAAAAATAAAAAAATTGAAAAATTGAAAAACAGTTAAAATCGTTCAAACGATTAATTGGCCAGTTCAACAGTTTACTGACCAAAATCAACATTTTGGGAAAAAAGCGGTTTTGGGGAACAGACCGGTTCCGGTTTTCCCGGTCCGACCGTCCCGTTCGATCCGGTTTTGAAAACCATGATATCGATAACGTGGCTATGCTCACCGTATGAGAGTCCTAATCTCCTTAGTTAAAAGACCGAAAGTGAAGGGTGATGTCCTGACTTTCAGTTGAGCTTGGACCATTCCCATTCGACTCTAGAGCCTAGAGTCTAGACCAGGCTGGACCAACTGTGATATATAACTTCTTTAAATGGAAAAGAAATTCTGCAAATCTTCCATTGGCATATATTCCTCGGCAAAGGGAACTGTATAAAAATGGATGAGGTCGTGACTCAGAGAGAGAGAGAAAGAAAGATTTCACTAGAACGGTTAAATGGCTCAATCATGAAGATGGCATAGGTTCTTCCATTCTAACGCTTTAAATAGCAAACGGGCCCGTCTTTTGTTGTTGTTGCTTGATTGCTTCTGCGGTGATGAAACAATGTATTTTAGAGTGTAGTCTGTCTGTGTAGAGAAGAGATTCTTTATGTGGGCCATGATGGGCCATCATCAGTCGTATGAAAACAAATAGAGAGGCCCACCTGTCTCAACGTAACCACGTTGGGTGTCTAAGTCGAACCATGACAAGTTCCTCTGTCATGCTACGTCCATTTTATATTTTTATCTTTTGTGTGGAGAATCAGAAAATGTTTTGTTAGAGATGTAGTGTGGGTCCCACCCCACCTGTTGTATTTTTCGATAAGCCCGTAGTCCATTTGATGGCATGAGGCATCAGCATCAACATACGTCTCAAGGGGGCCCCAAAGGCCCACTCGTGCCAAGTTTCAAGATTCAACAATGCAATTGCACAAACTTTACTCGATAAGCGGGGGGTCAAAAAGGTTGAGACTTGGAGCGACCGATGCATCCTTGTCTGAGAGCCCAGGTTAGGCTTAGGCCCACCTGAAATTGCCCATTCAAACTACTTTTTTGTTTGATGAGAGGAAAGAATCAGTATTTGATAGTAATGCTTTGTCACTCATCTATCATCCACTTGGCTCGTATCTTAAGGGGTTGTTTGCTTTTACCATACCACGCATGGCCCCTGATGGTGCGTGATTTGGTGCTCTTTGTTTGCAGATAGCTCAGACACCGGGCTGCTGATGAGGTCATTTGGGTGAGATGCAAGAAACAACATCAGAGTGTCTAAGTTGCTTTATTCGGGGTGGGCACTCCGATGCTTAAGTCAGTGAAAAGTATTTTAGAGAGTTAGAATGCAAGAAAACTTGAGTGGCGAGAGCTAAATCGTGCATACCTTTCTTGAAAAATGGGGACGCCTTTATATAGGTGCGGATTGCCATGGGTTTCACATAGTGCGTCCCAGATCACTTGCTCGTCTGGTTCAAAGGTGATTTCGTGCTTGGAATCGAACTCTGCATAAAGCGTTAATGCTTATCCAGTTGCCTCTGAAGTGGACGGGACAAGAGTCAATTTCGTCAACACGGCCCAGAGGAGTCAGAGACGATAGCCCACTCGTGAAATAGGTCACAAGCCACATCGTGCAGGTTGCTAACTGGGTCATGGTCAAATTGGTGGAGGCAGGTCGCCTTTTATGTCGACCTATACTCTTCAAGGCATTCAAAGGTCGGCCTGCCAAGGTGGGATAAAGGAGGCCGAGGCAGGTGCAACGTGTCCAAGATGCGCTTAAGGTTGATACTTACATGGTGTTGAGATGTCATTTGATAGTTCTGTAATACCACATGTCGTTCGGTCATTGTAGGGCCAAATCACCCCTTATCAGCCCCATCTCAGCATCTCTACTCTCCGATGCCTTCTGATAGTGTTGTTTTAAGTGAACATTCCTAAAAGACTGTAATCCGTCTACACGCTCCAAATTAGTTTGGATCTCAAAAAGGACTCCTTCATTCTTCTCTCCATCACCCTTTGTTTATTTATTTATTCATCTAAAAAATTTGATGAACACTGCTACATATACAAAACAATCTCATTCTTGTAGAATTTGTGATACAAAATTAGCTACTAAATGGACTGCTTGGTTGCCTAATCTGGATACATTAAATCCACCACTGTAGATTTTGTATTGCCCATTAGATAGAGTGAAAAAATAAAAGAAGAAATTGAGAAGAGGGAACTAGATTCATTAGTGACAGATAACCAACGCTTCTCTCTAGCAAACATAGACAATAGTCCACCGAGATTTTTAATGGCTCCCATAGTTATCAAACAGCCTCCCCCTATAGAATAGAAGAAACCTCGATCAGATCTAATAATAAGATTATAAGAACAAGAGGGCTCCCCTTTGGAAGCAAAGGAGTTAAAAAAACCCTAGCACATAAGGTCTTACAATGTATTGGTATGGGTCACATCAATTTAGATATTGTGGGTTGTGCTAATTACAAATCAAACCCAAGTCTCCTAAATCAAATAAAAAATTCAACCAAAATTTATCATGTGTATTGTAGGCCAAACAAAACATGTAGGTATGGTTGTTCCATACTCATCACACGGTGGTTATTAACTTAGTTTAGCTTAGAAAGCTGAATGACGTATATAGATGATGTGCACCGGAGGATTAAACAAGTAGCCAATCCAAAATGTTGCTTACTTGGTGGACGGTTTGGACTACCATATCATCCTTCCACATGTCAAAATAGATAACCTTCCTATTGGAGTAGAAAAGTGTTGGACCTAATTATAAAAGAAGAATGGGAAGATTATAAAAACCATCCATGTGTTTTTTCTGATGGAATATGTTAATATAATATAATAAAATTTTCAAAATCTCAAATTTATCCTTAACCAACCTCATTAAAATGAACATTTACTAAAATACCTTAAAAATAACATATTTACTACTCTTTAGTTCACTTCAATAACCATTTTCCCTTATGCTCCCCTAAAATAGTACTAGAGCAGGTACAGTGAAGAATAAAGTTGAAATTTTAAATTTTGCATATTAATATCTTAATATTAATAAAGCCATTTTAGTAACTTTAAAGTCTTGATCACTAAAAAGCAAAGTGGTATTTGTACCTTTTTTCCAAAATTATAGGTTGCGTTGTGATACAAATGCAGAACCGGGGTATTTTTGCACCCCGGTTCAGATCTTTGTATGTTTGAATGTCTTTTCTGACATTTTCATAGTGTGAGGAGAGTGCATTACTATACCTATTTTTTGGGGACAAATTTGTATTTTTTGGATCTCGAATTGACCGAATGGGAGAGAGACCACCATACAGCCTTTTTCATCAATTTAAAACAAACAGGAAGAGAACAAAAACGAATTAGAATTGAGAATCCACTTTGCATCCTTAAACCGAAAAATGGGTATTTATGCAGAATACATAAATAAGACAACAACATAAATGGTCAAATTACCAAGACAATTTTAGTGGATTCAACACCAAATAATAAAATCTTTAACCTAGCCAAATGGGATATGGTATGTTTGGACAAGACCAAAGGAGGATTAGGAATAAAAAAAATTAACAATTGTCAATCAGGCAAATCTTATGAAACTGGGATAGAAGATAATAATAATAATAAGGTTTTATACTTCACATAATTGTATTTGTACTGGTTGCAAACTGCGCATAGGGAAGGTTTTTTGTTATATATGGTCAAAACATAGGGAAGGTTTATAGTATTGTCAGGAAATCCAAGCGATACTTTTATGGTTTTCCTACAAAGAAAAGAAAATTTTCATGTAGGGTTAAGAATGTTTTTTTTATCTTCAAATTTTTAATAGAAAAATGCTAGTTTCTCTTAAATAAGAATGTGAATTATATGGTATAATTATATAAAATTACTCAAAAATTTACTGGGAATTTTAGAGATGTGGGTAGACATGGACAATCGTAAGTCCAAAGCACGAGTTTAAAAAGATAAAAACAGCCCAATGCTCCTATCTATATCATCATGAACGAGGGTATATTTCAGTCTTTTCAGTAGGCATGAGCGAAGTTCAACAAAATGGGGATGTGCAAAATACAACCACTAAAAATTGAGGAAAGATAAAGCGTTTTTTTAATAAGAGATATTGGTTTTGGGGACAATATTGTTACCCAACCAACGGATTGGGCCTCTATAAATTTCTACTTATCCCAAATTTGAAACAATTAGAACCACTGGTAGATTGGTCCAACTATTGTACAATATAATAGTGAGCAAAGTGCTTGGAAAAAGACAAATAGAATTAGCCATGATTCCAAAGAAAGTAATATATTTAAGATTTAATATTCCACATGCAATCACCACATTTCTAAAGAATGTTATGCTATGTGCATTGTACATATATATTTTTTATTTCAGAGGCCACCCCATCTTTCATGAGATACAAAAATTAATGCAATTAGTTATCTATCAAAAGTTTTTAGAAGGTCGATTCAATTGCTTTAAAAGAATGATAGTCTAGCGTAAGAACGATTGTCCAATCAAAGTGAGCAGATAGACCAACATAAGAGCTCCAAAATGAGTAGTCTTCAAATAAAATGATCTTATTAGAGGTAAGGTTACCCTTCTTAAAACTGTTGTGGCTAATCTTCAAGTATCAGATGAGCATATTTGGCATTCAGGAGGAGATAACAAAATAAATGATCAAATTACAAAGAGGGTTCAAAACTAAATAATAAAATCTTTGCCCTAGCCAAATGGGATATGGTATTTACGGACAACACCAAAGGAGGGCTAGGAATAATAATCTCTTTTTAAATTCCAAAATTTATTCTAAGTGGAAGGGTGGCCATCTTAAAATTTTATTAACCAATATCAAACATAATATTAAAAGATACAGGGGAGGAAGTAATCCGTTTTGCCCCAAAACCCAAGAAAAATAAGCTCTCCCTAAACCACTCAGTCCCACCTAAACAATCAAAAAGAAAAAAAAAAAAAAAAAAAACATTTAAGAGACTCTCAACACATAAAGGCTGCAGATAGCATCTTCAAAAACTAAAATTCTGAGCTGACCTGGAAGTTGCAAGAAAATCTATGGGTCTATTTGCTTCTCTAAAGATGTGATTAACAAAATACGATAGCTCAGAACCTAACTGTTAACTCCTTAGGCTATGTTTGGTTTGAAGGAAGAGGTAAGGAAAGGAAGAGAAATATAGGGAAACCTTTACAAACCTTGTATAGATTTTCTTGTCTTTCCCTTCCTTTGCCCTACTTTTTCTTTCAAACCAAACACAGCCTTAACTTAAATAGTTTGATATTATATCCTCCAATGGCATAATAGCCCTAAAATTGAAAATGTTCACAATGATGCAATTATCACTTTTAATTTCAACATTGAAAAGATAATGATCATAGCATAACTTCAATCCATCATGGAGGGCATTAAATTCTACTTGAATAGAAGTGCATTGACCATAAGTCACAGACAACCCTATTAGAATCTACCATTGATGTCCCGAATAATACCACCACCACCACCTCTGAGGCTTGGATTTCCCCTAGAAGCACCATTAGTGTTTAATTTGAATTATACAACCGGAGGAAACTAGTTAATTCATTTGTAGGATCTAGTAGAAAGAGGCTTGGCTTGGGGGGAATAGAGAGGGTGATTGCCCATCTTCTGTTGTGGTCCCTTTTGGAGGGGGTGTCACATTATTAAGATCAAATAACCAACATCTAATGCATGGGATAATCTTACTCACTGAGGAGGATTTACCCTCAAAAATCCTACATCTTTTTAGTTCACACCTCCCAAAGTAACACCGAGGGGCGAGGGTAGAGTTTTTCTTCTTTTTCTTTTTTCAAAAAAACCCATTATACAACCATACATAGGCTATTTCATTGATTCAAATCATTCGAAAGTACAGGTAAGAGAAAATCAGGAATTGACGACCAAGTTAATGGTCGAGAAAAATTACAAGCATGTTGAACTAAAGTGTACGCTTCTCTGTTTCCACTTTCCTATACGAGGGGATGTAGGAGACAAAGTAGTGATCAAAGTCGAGCAAAAGACTCGCAGTCGGCGATAACTGAGCGTAAGCGCCTAGGGACCTCAAAGTTAGGGTCCTACCTACAAGATAGTAGTGATCTTTTGCACGTCACCTTCTACATGCACATGACTAAGCTATAAATCTCGAGCAAGACGAAGACCTTCCTAAAAAGCTCTAGCTTCAGCGACAACACCACTGCTCTAGGACATAAAAAGGCAACATTTTGGTCCTGCCGGACCACCACACCAGCTCCAAAGCAAGCGATGCTTAAAGCACCATCAATATTAATCTTTATAAAGGGTGAGGAAGGAGGTATCCAGTTGGTTCATTGTTGGGGAAGTAAGATTTTGTACGGATTGTAAAGAAACTTTAGTTGTTCTGTCCAATTTGAGTCTTGTGAGCTCAATTGATTTGAGAGTGACCTGCAATAATAATATGACAAAATTCCTGATCAGTATTTGGCTCGAGTGATAATTTGGTCCCCGAACTTTAAAATACAACAATTTAGTATCTGAACTTTCAAAATGTGATAATCTAGTACTCGAACATTTAAAATGTGACAATCCAGTACTTTCCGTTAATCAGCCATTAATTGACATTTGAAAAGTTAAAAATGCTCTAAGAATGTCGTCTAATTCTCTTTATCAATCATCCAAACATTGACAATAAAATGAACAGTCCCAAATTCTAAATTCTTCTAAACAATCATCAACTTTTTTGAATAGAAGAGGTTAGGATTTGGCACTGCTCAGTTCTTTTGTCAACGTTTGGATGGTTGATAAAGAGAATTAGATGGCATCCGAAGGATATTTTTAACCTTTCAAATGTTACTTAACGGCTGATTAACCAACTGGTTAATGGCAGGTACTGGATTGTTACATTTTAAAATTTTTGATACTGAATTGTTATATTTTGAAAATCCGAGTACTAAATTATCGCATTTTAAAGTTCAGGCCAGATTATTGGAAATTTTCCCTAATAACATTTGTGGAAGAGATAGCCTTACCTTCCATAACCCTCTTGCAATAAGCCTTCCCCATGCCAAAGGATAATAGAACATTTAGAAAAGAAGAGATAAATCCTCCTTTCGGGTCCCACAGTCAACACCCCACCAATGTGACATCCAATCCATGATGGGTGACCATCAAACACCAATGTCACACGATCCAATCCAAACCATATTGCTTTCATTATTTCACAAAGAAGAAGATATGATCCAAATCTTCAATCCCATTACCACAACACCTACAGATGTTATCTATCTTTTTGTTGAACCTTGCCAAAGTTTGTAAGAAAGCGCTCTAGTAATACATGTTCAAATGAAAACCTGGATTTGAGGGGTTAAAATCTGGCAACGCTAAAGGTTTTTACTACATAGGTTCCACCAATCTAGAGTACAATCTCTAATGTGCTGAGAAGGGTGTAATGAAATTTAAGATATGTGCACGATGCCAACACTTGAATGCTAGCACACCCAAGGAAAACAAGTGATCAAAAGTCTTTTTGCTAGGAATCTCACAACGTCTGACTTTGAGGCCAATGAGATTCGCTTATATTTGACTGAACTATCCACTAGGATTGCAAAAGTTAGAAAGTGCCACATAATAATCTCATGACCCAAGTAGTAAAACAAAATTATCTTAGAGGTGAAAACTTCCTAAACCATAAAGCCCCAAAATCAAGCTCTTGAGCATGCGGGAAAATAAATGCTGAGAAAATTAACGTGAATAAAGAGATTGTTTGGAAGATTGGAAATGGAACCATGTGCAGTTTCTGGAATATGATGTGTGGGTAGGAAATAAGGCACTTAAGGATGGAATGGCGATCAAAAAGTTGGGGATTATATATGCAGTGTTTGGTATGCCTTTCGTTTATTTGATAAAGGGTGTTATGTCATCGCCATGTGGGCATATGTCCCATCATGCTATTTTGTATGTCTATTTATCTTATAAATGTTTGTCTTAATTTATATGCAGGAGGAAGCTTCATTTTAACGTTTCCCCAAACACAAAGGTGTTTATTTACTATTCCGCTTATGTGCCACCTAATGATGCCTAACAGCGTCTAACTGTCAACAAATATTAGAAAAACGTTTATCAGCCAATTTTTCTTAATTTTGAAGACAAATCAAGTACAAACATTTACTTAATAAACACTCACATAACCAAACATATACATAGAAAATAAATGTGAAGAACAACGTTTGGAATCAAAGAAAGTTAAGTGAGAAACATTCCTCCGAAAATCATCCATCAAATCATAGCAATCTATGTTCCTATAAATAGGAAGGAAGATAGTAATGTGGAGGCTTTACTTAAAAGGGTAATTCAATATTAAATCAGCACATAACCTCATAAAGGAAAATTCCATCGTGGATCCAATTACCCTTGGAATATGAAGTTGATGTGCCTGAATAAAAAAAAGACAAAATATCGAGGCTCTTAGTCTTGAATAAAATCACAATCAAGAAAAAAAATAAAATCATTTGAAAGAGGATCGAACATTGACCTAACCTGACCCTTCTGCGGTCAAGATGAAGATACAGACCACATTCTAGTCAAATGCCAAGTAGCATCCTTTGTTTGGAGACTAGCTGAGCAAAATTGGGATCTCCTATGATGTTGATAGCATTTATGGGTTGGAGACGATTGGCCCCCCAAGGCAATTACTAGGGGTGTTCACGGGTCGGATTGGATCGGTTTATTGGGGTCTTCCCAACCGACCCGACCTGGTCGGGTTACTTGAGGTGGAAACCGAAACTGACCCACTGATAGGCCAAACCGACCTAGTCGGTTTGAGTCGGGTTGCGTCGGTTTGGGTCGGTTTCGGTTTTGCTCCTGTACAAAAGGACACCTAATTGAATTCTAATTGTAATTGCCTAATGGGTTGCCTATTTGGTGTAAAAGATTATAGAAAGTTAGAAACTATGATAGATTGCCTATTCTAATTGTAATTGCCTAATGGGCCTTCTAATTCTAGTAGAAGACTAGTTATAGTTAAATAGGAAACTACTCAAACTAGGAACTACCGAACTAGTTTCGGGTCGGGTTGGTTTCGATTTTCACACAAGAAAACCGAAACCGACCTGATATATCAGTTTATATATTTGCCCAACCCGAAACTGACCGGTACTGATGATTGGCCCCCCAAGGCCCCAACAACCGAATTTTTAAAAACAAAAATTATGATAAAAGCAATGAGGTTCATGACGAATACATCACCACCAAAATGGAAAGCAGGTAATATGGATTGGATGACCCCCTGAATCAAACTCCATAAAAATAAACTTTGATGCAACAATTACAATTGTTGAAATGCGAAACTTGTCCTCCAAGTTATCTCCTTGTTTAATTGCGCTAGCTTTTATCGTGATTGTGATGGTGATGAAGGTAGGGGTGAGCAAAAAAACCAAAAAACCGAATTGACAGAAAAAATCGATCGAAATCGAACTAAAAAATCGGTTATTGAACTGGTCGATTTGGTTTCGATTAACCATTTAAAAAATTGGCGGTTAACCAAATCGACTGATATATATATAATATTATATTATTATTATTTTTTTGAAATTCGAATAAAAGAG
The DNA here is from genome assembly GCF_000365185.1 of Nelumbo nucifera. Next base: position 2,180,047 of record NW_010729083.1, on the reverse strand, counting down.
TTCGATAGTCTGTTTCAACCTTTCTCTTTGAAATTTCAACCTTTTTCAGTAGTGCTAGACTGCTAGTCTAACAGTCTCCAATACTCTCCATCACCCACCGGTTCTCTTTTATCTTTTCCCCAAACTGGCAGTCTGGCATTTTCTCTTTTGTCTCATTCAGTCTCTCGGTTTTCTACTTTTCTCTTTGGTCTCTCTCACTCTCTCACTTCTCTACTTTTCCCTTATTCTTTGTCTCTCATTTCTCTTATTCCCCAATCCTCACTCCAGACATCCGTGTGGCCCGCGTCAACCACCAAAACGACAGCACCAGCGACAATGCCAGCCGTCGCCTCACTGGCAAGCAAGCACCAACGGTCCAACGCCAACCACCAGCACGGAAGCACCAAGCTCGTCGAACAAACTTCTGTCTCTCTTCTCTCTCTCTCTCACCTCTCTACATCTCTGCCAAGCACCACCTCTCAAGTCTCAAGCTCTCACTTCAAGCGACAGTAGACACTCGGCAGCAACCACTGGCACCAACCAGTGCCGACACCGACAACAACCACCATCTTCATGAAAAATCCACCATCTTCATGAAGAATCCGGCACCGACAACAACCATTGTCCACCAATAGTTTTATTTTTTTTTTAAGTGCATAAAAAACCAAAAAACGAAAGCGCAGTTAACCGATTTGCATCGGTTCGATTTCAGTTTGGATATTTAAAAAACCGACCAAGTCGATTCGGTTTGAAAAAATACCCCATGGTTCGGTTAACCAAACCGCGAGCACCCCTAGATGAAGGAGACTCCCTCTTGGTGGTTAACATGCTACAAGGCAAAGTTAGTGTTCCTTGGACATGTAGATCCATGCTGGAAGAGTACATTTAGATATCCAACTGCTGCCAAAGCAATGATCTAATATAGACACACGTTCAGGGAAGAAAAGAATGTTGTTGATTGGCTCACAACAAATGATTGATTAGAGATCAAGAGTCTGGCAACGTTTCATGAGAATGTTTTTATTGTTCCTGGTGTTCTTGTAGAGCAAGAATGCATTTGATACAAGAAAATGAAAGAAATAAGCTATTCTCGTGTTTCTTTAGGAGTGGTAAAACGACACTCTCAAAGAACATGTTCCCAGAGAGCGCACGGTTCTCACAATGTTAATGCATATTAATGAACATGTGCCATCGATTCCCGTGTGAGAGAAGGGGTATGTTTGGTATTTCATACGAAATGATAGAAACAAGCCATAAACAACCCACCTTTCATTCATTTGACACTTCCTCATTGCCACTGCGCATCTTAGAGGAGGGAACTCCCTTGGCTCCTACTACGTCAACAACCAGACGGTGAGCAAACAGTACAAAGCTCCAATGACATTTTCGACAAGATTCACGTAAACAAGTATGTGTATTCCTTCTCGTTTTACCTGGTTTACTTGTCATTGCTTTGGCTAGATTCACCCAAAACTAATCTCTGACAACAACCATCTCTAACAGATGCCGAATTTCGATCATCTAAATTCATTTGTTCATATTATTATTTTTTTTACTTTGTTGGATATATTGAAATGTGGGGTTTCTATTATATCAATTGAGTGGGGTTTCTTCTCATCTGAATTTGTTATCCAAATGTCATTTCTGTTTCTATAGAACAAAAATGCGTTCTCAAAAAACATTTTTCCAAACACCTCTATTACTCCCGAAGAATAAAAAATAAAATTCTTATTCTAGCACAAGAATTTCTAAAAGAACAAGAACAGGTGGGAACATTGTCAAATAGGGCTTAGATATTTGATTTGTCTTGATGCTGCCAATAGGGTGCTCCCTCGTTGGGTTTGATCCTCTTAGTGGGATAACTTTGGCTTGGCCAAACAACTTATGTTGTTGAGAGTGTTAGTATATAGTTAGCATTGATGCTACAGATACAACACTGTTGATGTGTGGGTTGGAAGCATCGTTTCTGAGAAAACGGTCTCTTTTTTTTTTGTTTGGAAACATTGCTGCCAGGTAAGATGTTTCCTGGAGGAGTAACAACAACATTTTTTGTTTGGTACCAATGCTCTAGGAAACGTTTTTTAGTACTGGTACCTATTATCCAATAACATGTCATGTCCTTGTCACTGCCACCTCATGTCCCTATTGGCAGCAACGAGCTGCAGCTCTAGGAAACGTCAAATTCGGTGTTGCTCTAAGCCATGCCTTCCCGTTTCCCAATTTCCAAGGCATGCCTCGAAGTACCATTTTTTATGGAAACTGGTTCCAAACAAAGACGTTTCCTAGAGCACCGTTTTTTCCAACATGGCACTGATATGTCGTCGTTTTCTGGAGAAACGACATCGAAGCCAAACAGACACTTATGAACTATACACACTCCCCATTCACGTCCATGTCTATCTTTTTGGTCAAAAGGAGATAGGGGCAATTACTATTTTACTCTACTCTCATGATAATGTGGCATTATCAAGAATATTTAGGGATGGCAATTTTCTCATCCCCAACGGGTACCCGGGTTCCCCGACTCGACAAGATCGGGTAGTACTTTGGCGGGGTCAAGGTCGAGGATGGGGCTATCATTGAATCCCCAATCGGGTTCGGTGATAGGGATGGGAAATGCAACCCCCGCCCCACCCCAGTCCTGATTATTATATATATAATATTATATATTATTTATATAATATTATTATATTATATATTATTCATTTATTTGATTAATAAATAGCATTATAACAATTAACAATTTCAATTCATAATTAATTAAAAAATAAAAGGCAAAAACTAAAAAACTCTCAAGAGTCGAGAGTCTCTTGACTCTCTTCTCTTCTAGGCTACCACTGGAGTGACTTGACAGAGGACAAAGAAAGACTCAAAGAAGAAAGAACAGACTACAAAGGTAAACCCTAGTTCTTCCTTCGTCTATCATCACCGATCGCCATCACCATCACCGTCGCCCATCGGATGTTGGACGTCAGTACTCAAAACCCTAGTTCTTCGGCTTCCTTTTTCGTCTATCAACACTGCAGGCCCGCAACTCGCAGCAATCCCCTCTCTCTCTCTCTCTGCTTTCAATTTCTGATTTTTTGTGCTTTTGATTTCTTATTTTTGAAATCTCAAACAAATTACAGATATAAATCTGAATCTACTTTAGTACATATCTGAATTTACTTGCAAGTTTTAAGTCTCTCTCATTTAGATTTGAAGAGAAACTTTGCAAGTTCCTGGAAAACTCACAAGTCACAACTTGGTAAATATAGACTCATTTCTGATTTATTGATTAATGAAAAGAGATAGCTACTAAAAAATTCTTCAAATCTCTTTATCCATGCAAATTTTGTGTTGCCGATGAATACAAGTAAAACAGAAGTGTACAAAATTTGCAGCAAGTATGGGTTCAAATCATAGTCTAAATGTGAATGGGATGCAAATTTTGTATATAGGTTGGGATTTGCACTAAAGACAAATGGAGACTTTATTTGAAATTTAAATTGTTTTTTTTTTGTTTGGGGGAATAGAATTGGAAGTAAAATGATATGTTTCAAGTTCAGCTGGTGGCTACTGGCTTTCGTGTAATTGAGGATTCGGGTCTTCGATGGGGAATTCATCCTCGTCGTGGTCGGGGATGGAGGAGAATTCCTTTCCCCGATAGGGATCGGGGACGGGGATGGGGGATGATTTGGGGGTCGGGGTTGGGGATGGAGAATGTAATCCCCGCACCGAACCTGCCTCGTTGCCATTCCTAAGAATGTTCTCAACAACATAGGCTATTGGCACCAACAGCCAAAGTTTTTTGCCTCTCATTGTATAAAAAAATGGAATAAAAACGATTTAAAAGCATTGATCTACGATGGGGTTTTGCTCGTGGGAAGTTCTACCTCCACTCTGGAAGGACCAACCTCGGCTTCCTCGACCTCGGCACTCTCAAATTCCCTGACCTCAGACTCATAGTTAGAGCCACTAGAACTGGAAGAAGAACTAGAAGAAGAAGAAGAAGAGGAATGGGAAGACGGGGAAGACATCTTACCAAACTTGAAGCCGCGGAATTAGAGTGAAAGCCAAGCAACGCCAACAACCCCTTGTCGAGTTGTCTAAGCAATTCCTCTTGCGAATGGAGAAGGAGAAATGCCCTTCCTCCCATTCTTATAACCCCTAGAAGCGCAAATCGAAGCTAGATCAATGGTGGAGATCAAGTGCTGCTTTGACGAAGCTCGGGAAGACCAATCGATGCAACTGTCACCACATGCGAGGCCTTGGGAACCGAAGCGACGTTCTTGACAAGCAACAATAAAGGCATTAACTACGCTGGTCCGCCTTGAAGCGCCGGTCCAACCAAATCTGTGGACCTCCACGGTCCAACCAACCACTTGGGTCTCCTCAAGATGCCCAACGACGGACACTGACCAAAGGAGCCCACGTTGCATCCCAACCGAGCACTCCACTCTTCAACTTCGAAGCTAGGGGGAGTGATATTCGGATTTTGAAGTTAGAATTCTTGAAGTTTCGTAGCAGACGATCAAAGAGCTCCTCAGCCACAACCCACAATTGTGCGGATCCCGAATTTTGACAAGCACTGAGGAATACTAAGTAGACCGGATGCTCAACCAGATTTCAACTTGGAGTTCCTCAGCCGAGAAACAAAGCACCTTTTCGCGCTATACTTTGGCCGAGCACTTCATTCCTCGACTTTAGAACTGGGGGAGTGGTGTTCAAGTCATGGTTGAGTTGGCTTTATGCAACACGTGGCCGCCCAGTCATCACCCTCACCCCGGCCACGTTGGCATGGCTCGACCAGCTCCGCGGCATACAGTGACTCCGCGGTTGTGACCGCGCTACGCTATTACCGTAGCCCCCCCATCTTATCCACTCAGCCACATCAGCTATACGTCACATAAGCATGACCAAGGATAGGAGGAGGGATGAGGACAACTCCACTGGAGAATAGGACTCTATCCCAAAAACCTCGGTGATTAACCTCATCTTGACGACTTTGGGAGCCTAATCCGAGTAGGACACGGATCTCTGTCTATAAAAAGGTATCTTTCGCTCAAGGTAAGGGATTCCAATTTCTAGCACCCATACTGTTACTCTGCTCGGACCAACACCCTTATTGCTCGGCCCAACCGTCCACCACTTCCTACTGACTTGAACATCAAAGTATCTACTCGGGGATAACTCCTCGGGTCTCTGACATCCATTCTTGATCGTAGGTCTTGAAGCGTGGCTCCGTCCTAACCACCTCAGCTCCGCCTTGTTTACAAGAACTATCTGACTACCTTCCTCGGTTCATGCAGTACCGAGGATCGAGCAGCATCAACAACCAAAATTTTTCTGAGTTTTGCTCCAGCCTGGCAAGCCAAAATAAACTATTTATTTAATTCATCACCAAAATAAATTAAACTATATTATAATTATTTATTCATTCACCATGTACATTTAAGCAACACTACATTAAATTGAATATTAAACATCATGACTGTGTTTGCTGGCTGTGAAATCGATGATAATGCCCCACTCCAGTCATAAAATTGATATAGATATGACCCACCACCATTTAATCCATGGCTGGTGTGAGGATGTTATGGTTCTACGGCCCATTAGAGAGCCATTGTATTCAATTCTGGATTTGTTATTCACACGGCACTCTTCACGCCAATCTCACAGCATGTTCCAGTTGCATCTCCCATACTTGGATGTTATTCATCGAGAGATATATTCAATGCATTGTGGGATGGTCTGTGAAGGTGGCGTGAGCACTTTATGAGAAGTAAATCCCCATTTCCTGTAAGTAAAAATTCTGTGCATACAGAATCCAACCACATACTGGGAATATCTCCTATTCAAGTATTTTAAGTATATTGTTTTTTCTTTTTTTTTGATAAATAATGTTCATTTATATTAAATATATGAGGAGATATTTCCAATATGTGACAGGATAAATTTGATGACTTAGAATTTCAAGTAGGACATGGGATCTGATGCTAAGAACACGTAGCAGGTGGCAAATTTATGACCCATACATTTTTGAGAAAGCTCAAATGCGAAATTCATTCACCATTACTCAGTCAGAAGGTCAGATACAATAGTATGTAGCCTAGAAAAAAAAAGATTTCATGACCAAGCACATATATGAACCGGTCCATGTGGCCCCATTTTTACATAATTTCTGCTTAGAAGATTTTAGACTAATCTGTTACAAGTTAAAAGAGTTAGTGGCAGAAGAAAAAGGACTTTTATGGAAGTAAAAAAATGGTTTTAATGATGGATATGACACTATACAGACGACCCCATAATATAGTTGGGACAAAGCGATGGTGATTCATCATCTTTGGGCCAAAATACCAGCTTGTTAAGAATGTTTTGACCTTCCCAGATAAATGCATTTAAATGAACGGTGGACAAGGTTTCTTTTTTTTTTTTTTATGCCCAAATCTGATGATTTATGCTGTGTTTGGTAAGATAAGAAAATAATAGAGAATCCTTCAATCGTTGACAACTTTCCCCCAAATTCCTTCCTGTTTGTTTATTATTTTCTATCAATCTAAAAGTTGTTTGATTAAATCGATTCATAATTGGTTATTTGGTTATGATTAAGAAAATGGATAGCTGGCAAGTTAGGCCCAGACAAACTCCGGATATTCTACAAACAAGACGTGTGAGTTGTGACGCTCCCAAGCCCAATATCTTCCATGTGAGACAAAAGGCCCACCCAGAACTCCACTCCGTCTGCTTAAGCTTTAAACAGTTTAAACCACGTTTAGCAATTTGCAATATCTTCTAGATTGTCAATTTGTCAATTCCCATTTCCCAGAATTTAAGACCATTCTCCCAGGTCCCAGCTAATTCTCTCTTAGGCCTCACACATAAAAAATAAGCCCATTAAATATAGGCTTCGAGATCACCGATTATTTTACCAAGCCCGAGATAAAATTTTCATACGACATAGGCGAATCAGCTTCATGTATATCTCTACTTCTCTACTCTACTCTCAGGAGAGGAGAAAGGAGAGAACAGGATTTGCTGGGATGCATGACGTCATAGTCATTTAAATCAACAGCGTGAATTCTTGTGGTATTGCTTATTTTATTTTTAAAGACTAAGGCGGTGTTTGACATGGATGCCTTTGCTCAAAAACACGGTGATACATCAGCGATATATTTAAAAAATTGGTGCTCCATAAAGCATGATATATTTGGAACTGTTTTTTCATGAAAAAGGTATTTCAAACCATGTTTTGAAAATCGAAAAGGTGTGATTTAGGAAAACATAAATTTGATGTTTTTTCAATTTGGAATTCGTTGTTGATAATAAGGATATGATGTGGCAATGATGTGGACTTTCTATTATGGGTACCAGTTGTCAAAATAGATATAAAGCATTGGTATTAAATAAAAGGTGATGGTTTTGTCTTAAAAAATGTCCTATTTGAAAGCAACGTTTTCAAACAGTTAAAAGAACATCATTTTTTCAGTGTTTATTTGGCATCAATATCGTTGCTCCAAAAAATAGCAATACATTAGCACTATATCAGAAAAATGGTGCTCTAAAAAATATTTATTTATTTGGAGCCGTTTTTTCATAAAAAAAATGGTGTTCAAACCACATTTTAGAAACCAAGAAAGTATAATTTGAAGTAATATAGAATTTGATATTTCCTTAAGCTACAATTCATTAATACCAATAAAAAGTAAGATAGCAATGATGTGGCACTGGAACATATAGTCCAGAAAACTTTGCTGAAACATATAGTCCAGAAAACTTTGCTGTATACGTAGCATCGATGACAAAACATATACTAAAAATTGGAGTTTCGAACAAGATTTTAATTAGGCATTAGCTCGCAATAGAAGCTTTCACGATGATGATGATGAAGATGATCCATTGGGCATCAGCTGTGGGGTTTTTCTTTATTGTTTTTTTTTCTTGCTAGCCCTGGACCCCTGGTTGGTACAATTCAATAGTCAACGTTCAATAGGTCAGTTTTCACTTTTTCAGTGTTTTATTGATTTTTTTTAATTTAATTTTGTTTTCGAATAATACTGAAGATGAAATTGCAGTAAACGACAGAACTTTTTCCTTTACTTTTACACCCATGTGAGCAGCCCTCGAAGGATGTGACCACTCTATCTATACAATATATTGAAAAGCTTTGCCGTTGGCCCGTTGCCGACCCCTTGTCCCGCCAATTATAACAACACTTGAAGGTGGTTTCTGGATATCTGATAATGGAGCATTTTAGCAGGAGTGGTGGTTTTCAGGTAAAAGATATTCTTCTTCTTTGTTAGAGGAGGATCTTATTTTCTCTCTCTGCTTTCTGGGTTGTTGTTGTTTCGGCTTGAAAGGTGAGATTTCTAGAAATATTGGCAACATGGATGATATTGATACGAGTTTCAGGCAAAAGGTGAGATCTTTGAGCTTCATAATCATGACAGGCGGTGTTAGAAGAATTTGATTTTCAGTAAAAACCTTGGATCTTTCGGCTGTTTTAGGAGGTTTGTGGTTTTGGTTTTTGCAATTTTTAGCCAAAGTTAGGGTATATGGTAGCTTTTGAAGAAAATGAGGGTTTGGTTTCTGTGAGCTTCGGTCTAGTGTGATATACATTATGGGCTATTTCTGTATTGTCTTATTTTCAATCAAAAGAATGTGATTTTTAAGTTCTATGTGGGATTGTTGGGATTCTCTCTCTGTGAAATTTGGGTGGAAGTTTGTAGTTCTACAGTGATTGTTGGGATTGTTTCGAAGTAAAGATTAGATGTGATTTACAGGCAAAGATGAGATCTTTGAGCGGTTTAGGGATCGGTCTTAGTCTGGTTTTTGGTTGTCTCCTCTTAGCTCTTGTTGCAGAGTTCTACTACTTGCTATGGTGGAAGAAGAGAATCACCAATAGGGAAATTGAAGAGGATTATAGCAGCTCTACCAGAGAACTTTTCTATCTGTTCTGTTGGAAGAAACCATCTCCGTTGAGTTCCACGGCTCTGAACCCTCAAGAACTCTGTACTACCGTGAGAATCACAGACGCCCATGTCCATGAACCAGACACTCAAGTTCACCTGCATTCAGGTTCAAGCAAGGATTTTATGCTAAAACCCCTTGGAGAAGATAGCATGGACACAGAACTCATGAGGCTGCATAATCTCTCAGGTCCCCCAAGGTTCCTCTTCACCATCAAAGAAGAGACAAAGGAGGATTTGGAGTCTGAAGATGGGAAATCTAGAGGTGATAAAAGCCGAAAAGGGTCAAGAAGTAGGAGTTTGAGTGATCTCCTCCTTACGGTGGAGACCCCGTTTCTGACACCTCTGTCGTCTCCCCCCTTTTTCACTCCTCCTCTTACTCCCGTGGACCGTTATTACCACCACGGGTTCAATCCTCTCTTTGAATCGTCAACCGACTCAGAGTTGAACAGGATAAGGTCTTCTCCTCCTCCAAAGTTCAAGTTCTTGAAGGACGCAGAGGAGAAACTGTACAGAAAATTGGTGGAAGAAGCTGAGAAAAGGGCCAAGAAAAATGTTGGGTCTGTTCAAGATGATGTGGTGAAAGCTCCTGCATCAACTATCCCAGAGGAGGAAGATGGGTCTTTTATCACAATTTTTGTTGGCAAGAACGAAGAGAAAGAGCTTCTTCATCATCATTTACCACAGTCCCATTCAAGTTCTTCACAGGTTCTACCACTGGCTTCTTCCCCATCAACGGTCAGACTAGCTAACAAGAAACCCATGTTCCATTAGAGTTGCATAGATTCAGATGAAATGAAATGGGCTTTGATGTTTCTTTTCTTCTTCTTCTTCTTCTTCTTCTTAATTCTGTCTTTTCAATTAATCATTATTATGATACCTGCCTGTGAACTTAGTAGAAAATCTTGCCTCTGGGTTCTTCTCTATTTGTTTCTTAGTCAACATTATGCAAGATAGAAGTAAACAACATTCTCTGCAACTTGCTGGGGAGAGCTCGAGACTGCCTGGTGCCAGTGGGAGATTTGTGGGGCTGTCCTTTTTTAATTATTATTATTATTATTATTATTATTAATTAATATTATGTTAGGCCAACTCCATGTTTCCCAAGTTGTTGAAACCTATAATCATTCATGTAGGTGGTGGTAAAAAAACAGAAGAAGAAGAAGAAGAAAGGAAAGTTCACTGTAATTCTAGACCATTCTTTTCATTTCTTACATCCATTCATTATGATGTTGTTTAATTTGTTTTCTCTTCAGAGTAAAGTAATAAACCGTAATCCGTAATGGTGAGGTTTTTCATATACTCAAGAAAACCGGCGCACATCCTGTCCATGCAATCAAGGTCCCAACTCCCAAGTCCCAACCACATCTGGAACAAGTGATGGGAACAAAGAACAATCCTGTCTATCCACCGAAAGTTAAAGTTGTAGAATCATTCTTTGGTGAGTTATGATTTGATCCACCCATTATAGAGTTTTCATATATTAACTAGTAAATGGCTAGCCTATTATTTAATTTAATTTAAATAAACCAATGAAGTGACAACATTTGAAAGCGAGAGAAAAAAAAGGAGGGTCATGGGTGTGAGATGTCATTAAGCTTTTTCCTAAACAACAAGGCATGTCGTTGTTATGAAAATGTCGTCCGTGAATTGTAGCCTTACAACTGACCGAAATTTCAAGAATCAGAATACCTGTGCTGTGCTGCANCCCCCCCCCCCCCTCTTTTTTGTTTTTAATTCTCTGTGCTTTTTTAACTCTTAAACGAATACAAGGTTAGAGTTGAAGTGAGGAGAAAGATAATCACGAGTCTGAAAGTGATGCAGAAAGGAAACTTATCCTCCCTGCAAACTCTGCTGTCTGCCTGTCCATAGTCCTTAGTCCACTACAGGATTTCGAATTTGATTCCCATCCGACAATAAGCAAAGGTTGTTTGAATCATGTTCCGTGTTTGGCCGAAGCAGATTGGATAGAAGAAAAAGGTTAAGGCCCCCATGTCCCAACACAAAATTAAATCAATGCCACAACATAAACCTGGCTCTCCTGGAACCAGAAAATCCGGACCCCAAGAAGCGGGGCGATGATGGTTGGTGGGGTCGGGATGGAAAGTGTGAACAAGTGACTAATTGAATTGAGGAGACCGTCATGAGTATACCACGATTGATTGCCATCATCAACTGACATTGAACTTGGTTTTAAATTTCAAGAGAGAGAGAGAGAAGGCAGTGGGCAGAGCTCAGTTGGTGGGTGGTCCGTGGTTGAGGCTGCCAGCAGGAACATTATTTTTTGTCTGGTTTCCACAAGTTGCAACCTGCAATTTGAATTGTCCCCTGCTTCTTACTTAGGTCAGGTGAGGTCCCAACTCCCAAGTCTCCCATACCAACTTTTTTCTCTTGGCTTAGCCATCTGTGAATGAATTCAAAACTTTTATTTTTATTGTACTTAAAAGATTGACAAAAGGCACAACAATTTCTTCTGTTTTGTGAAAGATAGATTATAAATTAGCTTCGGCCTTTACCTCAATATTGTAGAGCTTCAGCCTCCAGGTGTTTGCAATGAAAGCTGGATTCCAATTCCATTGATTGAGGATTTGGTAGTTCTTGTTTTCTGACAAATTTAACCGTTGATTGTGGATGATTAATGATCATCTATAGCCTATCCTATATATCTCTCATCTGTCATCTCTACAGTGTAAGTGGACACCAGTTGGCAAAATGACTAGTGCAATGCTCTGGAGTCTGGAATCTGATGCTCAAATTTGGCTACTCACCAGTTACCCTCCACAAAACTCAGTGGAAATTGGAATTGATACTTGATCGAATTCCATTTCAGACTTTACACTTTGAATTTTGCGGCATCTTTACTTGAATTTCAACCAATGCAAGGCCTCCTTTTGTCACCAAGAAGCAGCATTATCATACATGAGTTTCTTCAACTTTTTCTTATTATGTGAGTTGTCACTACCATTCTTTTCTTGCTTGCTGTTATTATCTGTACTAAAAATTAAAGAATATACAAACAGAAAGAAAAGTGGGTTTCCAAAGGCTCCATTATTTTTCATTAATTAAAGGAAATCAAATATTTTTCTTAAAGTTTTGGGTTTGACAATAAAAAGGGTTGAAAGAAAAATAGAGTTTTATATATATGGAGCCCTTTACAACCGAGTTCATGATGTTTTTCCTATGAGCAATTATGTTTTGTACAATTTGGTCTCAGGTATATGCCCAAAATGGCTGTACCTACACTTAGAAAATAGGGAAAAGTTTTGTACAATCTATTAAAGAATGAATATAAATATGAATGTAATCAAATTAGTTATCTAGATGATACCATTACCTTTTTTTTTTTTGATGTAAAGATGTCATTACTTACATTCTCATCCTACCAGTCTGAAGCCATGCATGAAATTCCATTTTGTTTTCTGGTTGTCTCCTTTTCTCTATTTTCTTTAGACGGTTAGACCCTCTATCCATAAGATACACTGAGGTGTTCACTTTCACAGGAATGAGTTTTTGGAGCAGTTATTACCTGCAAACTGATTTGGACTTAATTTGTAAGTTGACTAGAAAATAAATAACTATATCTGATTTAATACCAAATTGGTTCAGATTGTAAAAATTGATTGCAAGGCCAATTAGCTATATATATTCATGATCAGCATAACATTCTGGCTTGATTTGTTTAACTCATTCATCCCACTCAGTTGAACCATGCATGGGTACTTAACTGTATAGATATCGATTCATCTTTTTCCTCCAATGAATAAGATCAATCAATTCAGACAACTCAAATCATAAATTATTGGCATATGATGAATTGGGAACCATGTAATTTCGCAACAGCTGTCTGGTTTGGGAGCAGGGTTGGATTTAGAGCATTTGTCGATCAAGATCAAATCAGCCTCCCATAAGATTGCCCCCCACAACGTCCCATGGCACATCCCCGCTGTCTATTGAGAACATCTCCCGATGATAATACCAGAAATGATGATATCATCATTGAGATATGTACTGTGGGACATTGTGGGGGGCTGATTAACTCTTGCCAATCGGTTTGCCGAATGGTTTCTCTCTAGTGCAGGGGAGGGAGGGGACTAGTATTGTGTAGATGTTAGGTTAGGGAAGCGAATTTGGCAACTGATCTCATCCTATGGGAAATTTAGGTTAACTTCCCTATCTCCTTTCCCTAATCGTAGTAGCTACACCCACTACCTCCCCTTGTTTCTTTTATTCATTTTTTTTTTGTAAATATTGAAAGAATTTGAACAAATCATCAAAATGGAAACAAATAAAAGACTATTGGGTGGTTGCCAATGTATATGATACAAAACAAAACAAAACAGCAAACACATACATAAAGACTGGGTGCCTTTTCGTTTTTTGAAAAGCCCTTAGGTTGATTTATTGCACTAAATCATCAATAAGTACAGGCCTGATAAAGTCAGGAGAGAGGGGCTAGGTAGTAGTCTGAGTATATTACAAGCATATTTAACAATAAGATAGATTATTATTATTATTATTATTATTATTATTATTATTATTATTTATTGGGCGAGATTCTTAGGAGATCCTCTTCACCTATTTTAGGTAAGAAACTTCACAGAAAATCTGTATATTTTCTGTACAGACTCTTGGCAGTTTTTTAGGAAGCTTTATTTTTTAGAAGTTTTGTTTTTAGTAGCTTTGTTTGTTTAGGATGATATTCTGTATATTTTCTACATATTCTTTTTGAATAGTTAGCAATTTTAGGAAGTCTTTTTGGTTATAGAAAGTTGCTCTTAGGAAGTTTTTGATTTAGAAAGTTTTGTATTAGGAGCAAGAGACTCCATCGAACTTGTATATATACCACAAGATAACACTGAAAAGAGTGAACTTTTTGGCTCCCAAAATTCTTTCATGGTATCAAAGCCGAACCTGGTGATCTACCCAACCTCAGACAAATCTTGTTGATCGGTCACCATGGTTGCCAACAACGACAAGAATAGTGAGAGCTCGAGTAGGTTTATTGGACTGTCCTCTCCTTTCTATTTGCATCCCTTAGATAATCCTAGAATTATTATTAGTCCAGTGGTCTTGAGAGGAGATAACTACAACGAATGGGCAAAGGCGATGAGAACTACTTTTTGTGCTAAAAACAAGATCAGTTTCATCGAAGGCAAGGTCACAAAGCCGGAGAACAACACTCCGGAGATGGATCTTTGGTGGATTGTGAACTCGATGTTGGTGGCTTGGGTTTTCAATACTGTCGATCCATCACTGCGTTCAACTATCATGTATATGGAGACGGTAAAAGAACTTTGGGATGATTTGAAGGAACGATTCTCAATCGGCAACGGACCACGAATTTATCAGATTAAATCCGAGCTTGCTAACAGCAAGCAACATGGATAGATTGTGGTTGCATATTACGGAAAATTGAAGGTACTGTGGGACAACTTAGGAAGCTACTCTAAGGTGCCTGTGTGTACATGCGAGTGCAAGTGTGGAGCGGCAGCTGAGTTAGTTAAAGAAAGAGAAGAAGAGAAAATCCAATTTTTTATGGGTTTAGACGATGATATATTTGGAACTGTGCATTCCAACATATTGAGTATGGAGCCAATTCCAAATATGAACAAAATTTACTCAATGATCATACAAGAAGATCGACATCGACCGTTGGCATGAGGTAAGGAGGAACGAGCAGATGTTGTTGGTTTTGCAACACAAGCCTCGTTGATATCGCGAGACAGTAGGGCCGCTTCATAAGACAAATCAATTGTGTGTAACAATTGTGATCGATCTGGCCATGAAGCAAAGAATTGCTTCCAATTGATTGGATACCCTGAATGGTGGGGAGACAGACCCCACGGTACGTCAGCCGGACGTGGAGTGGGATGAGGAAGAGGGGGAGGATCCTCTGGTGGACGAGGCCGAGGTACGACAAAAGCTCATGCTACTCAGTCATCAATGGGGCATGAGATGGCTGCTAATGCTGCTGTGACTGATGGAGATCAGACTGAACTGAGTGGGCTTAATGACGAGCAATGGCATACTCTTGTAAGCATGCTTAATGCTTACAAAACCGGGACTAATGAAAAACTCTCTAGTAAGAAATACTCCACTGAATGGATTATTGACTCTGGGGCGTCACATCACATGATGGGGAATTTAAATATACTCGTTGACACCTATGATGTTGGACCTTGTCCTATTGGGTTACCCAATGGTGCGCACACCGAGGCTGTGAAAGAAGGCGCTGTTGTACTTGGAAATAATTTTAAATTGCTGCACGTATTATATGTCCCAAAACTTAATTGTAATTTATTGTCAATGGATCGGTTACTTCATGGCACAAATTGTATTGTGACATTTACTAATAAGTTGTGTGTGATATAGGACCGCATTTCAGGGACTCTGATTAGTGCGGGTGAACAACTTGATGGGGCCTATGTCTTCATGGGTGTGACGCCAGTTCCTGCTTACAGGACAGATGGAGTTGGGTCATATGATTTATGGCATCGGAGATTGGGACACCCTTCTTATCAAATGGTTAGCTTGCTTCTTAATATTAGTAATAGTAATAAGAATAAAGCATGTGATATTTGTTTGAAGGCAAAGCAAAGTAGAGATATTTTTATTCAAAGTGGCAATAAAGTGACTGGTTGCTTTGCATTGATTCATTGTGACTTATGGGGTGTTTATAGAGTACTTGCATCTTGTGGTGCTGTATATTTTCTGACAATTGTTGACGATTTTTCTCGAGCAGTTTAGATATATTTGTTGGCTGAAAAGAGTGAAGTGGGATGAACACTCAAAAATTTTTGCGCAATAATTGAATGACAATTTAATAAGAAAGTTAAGGTGGTGAGGAGTGATAATGGAACAAAGTTTAAATCCTTGAAATCATATTTTGATGAGCAAGAAATTTTATTTCAAACTTCTTGTGTTGGAACACCACAACAAATATTTGTTGGCTGAAAAGAGTGAAGTGGGATGAACACTCAAAAATTTTTGCGCAATAATTGAATGACAATTTAATAAGAAAGTTAAGGTGGTGAGGAGTGATAATGGGACAGAGTTTAAATCCTTGAAATCATATTTTGATGAGCAAGAAATTTTATTTCAAACTTCTTGTGTTGGAACACCACAACAAAATGGTCGTGTGGAGAGAAAACATTGTCATATCTTGAATGTGGCTAGAACACTCAAGTTTCAAGCACATCTTCCTATCAATTTCTGGGGTGAGTGTGTTTTGACCGCAGGGTACTTGATTAACTGGACACTTTCGACCCTTCTTGGTGGTAAAACACCTTACGAGATGCTATTTGGACAAAGTCCTTCTTACAAATATCTCAGAGTTTTTGGTTGCTTGTGTTTTTTGCATACTCGGGACCGTGACAAATTTGTCGCTAGGAGTAGGAAATGTGTCTTTGTTGGGTACCCTTTTGGGAAAAAGGGGTGGAAATTATACGATCTTGAGTTTGGTGATTACTTCATCTCACGAAACGTGGTGTTTAGTGAGGCCGAGTTTCCCTTTGCCACTCCGGAACATCAACCCTCAGTAAGCAGTCCTCCCATAGCCAAAGAAAATGTTAGGTTGCCTTGGGCTGTCCAACCACCGAACTCTGCAACCACTCCTCCTGACATGATATCTGAGTCACCACATATAGAAGTCAGGGGGAGCGACACGATCGATGAAGGACATCAGAACATGAGTAATGATGAGGAGGCAGGTCCTCTTGATGAGACAAGGAGCCTTACAAATTGTAGGAATAATGAAACTCTAGTTGCTCCTCAGCCCACCACGGAGTTATTAGGCCGCAAACATCGAGAAAAGCGGACCCCCAGCTATTTACAGGACTTTGTCACACACTCTGCTCATCGTTTATACCTCTCCACTGTTTCTCCTACATCATCTCAGTCCTCAGGTACTCCTTATCCCATAACTCATTATGTGACGTATGATAATTTTTCTGTGAAACACAGACATTTCTTGGCAGCTGTTACTGTAGGCCGAGAACCTACTCGTTTCTCTGAGGCAATGATTGATGCTCAATGGAGCGAGGCTATGCGCCAAGAGATACAGGCTTTGGAAGACAATGGAACATGGACCTTGGAAGACCTCCCACTTGGAAAAAAGGCAATCGGGTGTAAATGGGTCTACAAAATCAAGTACAACTCTGATGGATCCATTGAAAGATTTAAAGCACGGTTGGTAGTCTTGGGCATTACTCAAGTTGAAGGTCTTGATTACAACGAGGCTTTTGCCCCTGTGGCTAAAATGGTCACACTTTGAACCTTCTTAGCAGTTGCTACGACCCAACATTGGGAATTGCATCAGATGGATGTCCATAATGCTTTTCTGCACGGTGATCTCCATGGGGAGGTCTACATGAAACCTCCTCCAGGTTTTTCAGCCTCCGGCAAGCCCCCTGGAACTGGTTCTCTAAATTAGGTGCTGCCTTGAAAACCTTTGGATTTGCTTAGTCCTATTTTGATTATTCTTTATTTGCATATCATAAGAATGGACTTATCTTGCACGTCTTGGTTTATGTTGATGACTTGATTGTTGGTGGGAATAACCCGGAGTTCATACTCAAATTTAAACAGTATATGCACCGTTGTTTTCACATGAAGGACTTGGGTGTTCTTAAATATTTTTTGGGCATTGAAGTGGCTCGCAGACCATCTGGGATATTTCTTTGTCAAAGGAAATATGCACTCGATATTATTATAGAAACTGGCTTGTTGGGGTCCAAACATGCTCATTTTCCTATTGCTTAGAATCATAAATTTGCCCTTGCTAATGGCGCACTCCTGGATGATCCTGAACGATATCACCGTCTTGTGGGCCGTTTGATTTATTTAACCATTACATGGCTGAAGCTCAGTTATTGCGTCCATGTCCTGCCTCAATTCATATAGTGTCCTCATGTGGATCATTGGGATGCGACATTGCGGGTGGTTCATTATCTGAAAGGACATCCTGGTCAAGGGATATTTTTGCACTCTAATAGTGATATGCAATTGTATGCCTATTGTGATTCTGACTGGGCGAGTTGTCCTTTAACTCATCGCTCTCTTACTAGGTATTTTGTCATGTTGGGACATTCCCCCATCTCCTGAAAGACTAAGAAACAACATATTGTCTCCCGTTCCTCTGCCGAGGCTGAATACCGATCAATGGCTACTGTCAGTTGTGAGTTGAAGTGGCTCAAAGGTTTGTTGTCGTCTTTGGTATATCTCACCCTCAACCTATACGCTTGTTTTGTGATAATCAAGCTGCTATGCACATTACTGCAAACCCTGTCTTCCATGAGTGAGCCAAACATATTGAAGTTGATTGTCATTTCATTCGTAATGAGCTCCAAGCTGGCACCATTGCACCTTCTTACGTATGTACCGGTGAACAACTTGTCGACATTTTCACAAAGGCTCTTGGACAGAAGCAGTTTGATCTTTTCCTTCCCAAGTTGGGCATTCGTAATCCTCATGCACCAACTTGAGGGGGAGTATTGGGCGAGATTCCAAGGAGATCCTCTTCACCAATTTTGGGCGAGACTCTTAGCAATTTTTTAGGAAGCTTTGTTTTTTAGAAGTTTTGTTTTTAGCAGCTTTGTTTGTTTAGGAAGATATTCTGTATATTTTCTACATATTCTTTTTGGATAGTAAGCAGTTTTAGGAAGTCTTTTTGGTTATAGAAAGTTGTTCTTAGGAAGTTTTTGATTTAGAAAGTTTTGTATTAGGAGCAAGACTCCATCGAACTTGTATATATACCACAAGATAACACTGAAAAGAGTGAACTTTTTGGCTCCCAAAATTCTTTCATTATTATTATTATTATTATTATTATTATTATTTTTTTTTTTATTTTTTATTTTTTTTTTTTGAGTTGATTACTGATCAAATAAACCTTATCGAGATATATAGCTAAGCAGAGGCCCTGTACCACAGCCTAAAGTTTAGCTTCTTTATTCCCTTTGGTAGAAATCCTACGTCCTCCTACGGTTAACTACTCTTGTTTGTTGAATTTGGATCTGTTGGTTCAACTGGACTGCCGAACTTAGGTCATCAACATCTAAGGCAATTGGCACGTCAAAGCTTGTTGGTAAGGATGCTCCTTTTATCTTAAAGCTGAGGTCAAACACAAAGAACCCATGTTGGGCTTGAGCCCATAACATACTACCTTTCCCTTGTTTGAAGCATTGGATCGCGCACCTTCATATGAGACTTACATGGAATATTAGTTGGGCCAAAATTAGTTTCTACGCACGCTTATAACACCCTTATACGAGCCTTAAGGCTCAGTTTGGAAAGAGTACAAATACAAAGATGTAGTGTGCAAAACATTGCATTTTATATTATTTTGTATGTATTTATACTATACATATTTGTATTTGTATTCCTTCCAAACTGAGCCTAAACTCCGCTTGAGAAGAGTGCAAATACAAATATATATACATGGTTAACGGTAAATGACAGCATTTATATTTGCACCGTAATTATTTGTATTTGTATACCTCTCAAACCGAATCCGGATCTTCCACCCACAAAAATCTTCTTCACACTTATCCACCGGACACTACAGTTCTATATTGGGAATATCTCCAATGAATGGCAATATGTATATACCGAAGATATTCTTAATGTACAGCTGTACTGTTCTGTGGGTAGGATCCTTATGGTTTAGACACCCGAGCTCAAACAAACGGAGCATAATGATCAGTTGAAAGAAGTTTCTCGTAAAGACAAAAAGTTCAAAATAAAAACTCCATTCCCTTGCTTTTTCTTAACTATATTCATCGATATAGCTCAGAAGAGAGAGAAGAAACCCATATTTATACTGTACATATTTCCAAACTGAGCCTAAAAAACACTTAATGACCGATAATTTGGCCTATCAAATTATGTGATGACACGTGGAGTGACAAAATGATGTGGTGACATCTTTATGACCTTGACGATCCCAACCACACCACGCACCTCGGGTCACCCAACTAGGCCGAGGCTCGAATAGCTCAACTGCATGCACCAATCTATTGAGGTGCCACATAAATTTTATATAGAAGCAAGCCAGCTGTCTCCGATCTCCTTGGGATCACAACACCACGTCAAAAGAGTTTATCTTCTCTCCGCCCATTTCGGATGGACCTGAAGAAGCCATATCAGCTTACGTGGAGTCCATCTTCAGGTGAGAAACCAACTCCAGACCAGACGGGCCGATGATCTCGGACACGCATCATGAGGCCCACAACAGCTCGCCTATATAAAGGCCTTGCCTCCAATCTCACAAGGTATGCACAACTCAGCTCTCTGAATTCTCTTGTAATCTAGCTTTCAGCTCTCTCAAATCTCCAAATCACTAACTTAAGCATTGGAGTGCCCACACCGGGTAAAGCACCCTAGACACTCTGACATCTTGTTTTTATAGCTTGACCAAACAGCTTCACTAACCCAATGTTCGAGCTGTCCTCTAGCAAGGAGCACCAGATCGTGCTACATCAATTGGCGCCATTTGTGGGAAACGCAACAAAAGTCGTATTCTCACCTCACCTTACTACTACTATCACAATGGCTTCCTCAAGCAACCAACCCACCAACAACAACAACCAAGTCACCGGGGGGCAGGGCCAACTTGGAGCACACCCCGAGATCCCCACTGTGGCCATCAAGCAATTCACTATCCCTCTGACCTTGCCCGATGTTACAACTATGTATAATCTTAACGTGCCACTGCCTAACGTGAATGCACCTCCTCCTTTAGTTAAGCCCTCAGTGATTCCTGCCAAGATTGACCCACGCCAGTTCAGCGAGTTGGTGCACTTCATCCGTGGAACCGATCTACAGATGAGAACGTGGGAAAGCCATTTTGTAGTAATGGCCGAACAACAACAACAACAACAATATGTGAACCAACATCCCGACAACCAGAATCAGGACCAGGTTCCAGACCCTTCTCGTCGCACTAATGACTAGAACCAGGTCCTAGTCGAAGAGCACATCCGAGCAACTACACCAATCAAAACTGAAGGAAACAACTCAACCGAGGTGTTGAGGAGGCGTCGCCAACACGCGCACCACAACACAGGGAGAAGCCATCTCGTTCCCACCAACAACGAGGAGGTAGAAAAGAAAGGAGAGGTGAGCTAGGTCGCTGTCCAACCAGCAACACAGTAGGTGATTTGCACCTTCCCACTAGCACCGAGATCTTTATGGCCCCACGACTTAAGGACTTTGAAGACCCGAGCCTGGAGTCTTACGACGGGACCACCGACCTAGTCAATCATCTAGATAGCTTCCAGCCCTTGATGCAACTATATGGGGCAAATGGCTCAAGCCTTTGCATGGCCTTCCTGGCCACTTTTTGGGGCACAACTCGAATCTTGTATTCGGGTCTGGCTGTGGGCTCCATTAAAAGATGGAACCAGTTCACTAAACTCTTCACGACTTACTTCGCCACCAACAAAAGATGTTCGAAGCTGGCGACCTACCTCTTGAACGTGGTCCAATGACCTAATGAGGCACTTCGGGACTACATCGACCGGTTCAACTTGGAGCGCCTACAGATCCGAAACCTCGACCCGACCATTCAGCTCACTACAATGGTCAATGGCGTCTGACACCCTGAGCTACTTTGGGAAGTTGAGTTGAACCCTCCATCTTTTATGGAAGAGTTCCTCCACTAGGCCGACAAGTTCACCAAGGCTAAAGAGGCGCTTAGATCCTGACTAGAGCTAAGCAGAAAGAGGAAACAAGCTACAGAAGAAGAAAGGAGTAGAAAGTAGAGACGGAAGAGTAAGTTGCCGAAGTGAAGCAGCTCCCCTTATAACAGATAAAGCAGATCACCCAAAAGAAGAAGCAGGTCCCCATACCGGAGTAATAGGTCTTCAGGTTGGCATTCGAGGACCCCTCCCGTCTAGAACAGAAGCTACACTACCCTTAATGCAAAGAGAGGGGAGATCCTAATGCACATCAAGATAGGCAAGTACGTCAACTGACCACCCAGGATGAGAGGCAACCCCACAAATAGAAACCCAAATAAGTACTGCCACTTCTACTATGACATCGGCCATGACACATAGAACTGTCGCAACCTCAATGACGAGTTCGAGGAATTGATTCATCGAGGCTACTTGAAATAATTCATCAAGAGAGATGACTGGAGCCGACCTACCAACTAAGCAGGAGAAGTGCCAAAGTCAAGCAGAAGCTAGAACAAGGACCTGCCATCTTAGGACCTACCACCACTAGACCAACCTATTCGCAAAGTGATCAACATGATTACAACAAAATTAATCACGGAATTGTGGAAGGATGCAATACAACAACAGGGAAGAACTCAGTTCGGGAGCTTGAGCATGAAGATGAGAACCCACTAAAGCACCCTCGTGTGGAGGAATTAATATACTTCACCGAGGACGACGCTCGCGGAATCCAGTATCCACATGATGATGCCCTCATTGTCAAGATGATCATCAATGACTTCGAGGTAAAGTAGATTCTGGTCGACTTCGGAAGCTCAGCCGATATCTTATTTCTAGGCACATTCAAGAAGATGCATCTCGAGAGGAAGGACTTGTAGCCAGATGATGTCCCCCTCATCGGTTTTCAATGGAGATGTGGTCTAACCCCTAGGCTAGATCAAAGTGCTAGTGATAATAGGCTCGGAGACGAACTCAGTCGGCTTCGAGCATAATTTCCTACTGGTTGCGACTCCGTCCCCATACAGTGCCATCTTGGGTCCACCTATCTTGCATGCACTCTGGGCAGTAGTGTTAACCTACTATTTGTCAATGAAGTTTTCGACGAATTATGACGTAGGGGTGGTGTGAAGTGACCAGCTGAAATCTCACAAGTTCTATGTAGTAGTGTTGAAGGGCAAAGGGAAGTTGGAAAACAATGTCAACCTAAATCACCCCCGGAGTACATCAACGAGTGAGCTCGCCACATGGAGGACACCATCCTGGTGCTGGTCTCAGACACCAAACCCGAGAAGATGGTGTAGACTGAAGCTCATCTTATGCAGCTATTGCGGTCACAATTGGTAAGTTTTTTACTTACTAATTTAGATATTTTTGCTTGATCGGCAGTAGACTGCCCGACATAGACCCCTCTATCATAACTCATATGCTGAATGTCGACCCTTTAATCAAACTAGTCTGGCAGTGGAAGAGGAACCTCGCCCTAGAGAGGTGAAGGACAGTTGACAAGGAGACTGGGAAGCTTCTCGCAACAGACTTTGTAAGAGAGGTCCATTACCCGAGTTGGGCTGCCAACCCAATGCTCGTGAAGAAAGCCAATGGCAAGTGGCACATGTGTGTTAACTACACTGACCTCAATAGAGCCTTGCCCAAAGGACAATTTCCCACTCCCTAAAATAGACCACCTGGAAGACGCGACCTTGGGGCACGAGTTGCTGAGCTTCATGGATGCATATAGATGGACCTAGCCAACCAGAAAAAATAACTTCTATTACTGAAGTAGGCTTGTAATGCTATAAAGTAATGCTCTTTGAATTGAAAAACGCTAAACAAACTTATCAGCGACTTGTAAGCAAAATTTTTTCAAATTTGATTGGAAATAAAATAGAAGCTTATGTTGATGACATGGTAGTAAAAACCTAGTTTTCTAACTCTCTAATTTCTTATCTGAATTTTGTTTTTGAAATTCTAAGAAAGTATAATATGAAACTCAACCCGAACAACTGTGTCTTCGGGGTTACATTTGGGCAAATTCCTCGGTTATATAGTGCGTTGACGTGGAATCGAAGCCAACCCAGATAAAATCCAGGTTGTCTTAGATATGAGACCACCTAGGTCAATTAGAGAGGTCCAAAAACAAATAGGCCGGTTAGCTACTCTGAAACGATTTATGTCTAAGTCAGTTGGGCGATGTCCCCCATTCTTTAAGGCCATAAAAAAAATGAAACTTTTGAGTGGACTGAGGAGTGCCAGCTCGCATTTGACGAGCTTAAAAGGTACCTTAGTTCACCTCCATTATTGTCCAAACCAGAATTAGGAGGCGAGCTAAAACTTTACCTCTTTGCAAGTGATGAGGTGGTTAGCTCGGTATTGATTCGAGAAGTGGATAGGATGCAATGACCCATCTATTACATAAGCAAAGTCTTACATGTAGCTGAGACCTAGTATCTTGATATAGAAAAGCTAGTCTTTGCTTTGGTATTGGTAGCTCGGAAGTTGCACCCCTACTTTCATGCCCATACCGTCGTAGTCTTAACCGATCGACCTCTAAGGCACGTTCTTCAGAAGCATGAGGTCTCAAGAAGACTAACGAAGTGGGCCATTGAGCTGAATGAATATGACATCCGGTTCGCACCGCACCCAACAATCAAAGCGCAGGTCCTGGCTGACTTTGTCGCCAAGTGCATGTTCAACACACCGACCCCTAGAGTGGCCGAGCCTACTACCACTTCGGAGGAATCTACCAGTGCAACACCTGACTCGGCCTGGGAAGAGGAGCCCTGAATCCTCCACATGGATGGTTCGTCCAACCAGCGCGGAAGTGGAGCTGGACTGATCCTTTATGGACTTAGCGAGTATGAGGCACTAATAGCCGGGCTGTAATTAGTGAAGGAGGTCTGCGCGAATCACGTTGTGGTATATGCAGTGGTTTTCAACTGGTAGTGAACCAGGTGAATGGGCAGTATGAGGCCCGGGAGACCGTCATGTCGGCCTATTTGGCCAAGGTGAGAGAGCTCCTGCCCAACTTCCACTCCTAGTACATTCAACAAATATCGAGGTCTGAGAACACCAAGTCTGATGCTCTCTCAAAGATGGCCAGTGCAACAAAAATTACAAGGATAATCAAGAATGGTTTATGTTGAAGACCTGCCATGACCTAGCATAGAGAGGGTGGCAAAGGAGGTCACTCTTATTTTGGTTACGGAGTTGAGCTAGATGGATCCACTCGTCAACTACCTATGCCATAAGACCCTACCATTAGACCATAATGCAGCTCAGAGGGTAAAGCGATAGTCAGCTTGCTACATCATTATCGGCGAGCAGTTATTCCGCAGATCATTCACGTTTCCCTACTTGCACTGCTTACGTCCAACTGAGGCAAGCCAAGTGCTACATGAGATCCACAGGATTCTCTATGGAGAACACCTGGGGGCAGGGCGCTTGCCTAGAAAGCGCTAAGGCAAGGATATTACTGGCCTATGATGAAGGCGGACACACTCGAGCTCGTTTGGAGGTGTGATAATTGCTAGAGGCATGCTAACATACCACACCTAGGGGTGAGCAAAAAAAATCAAAAAACCGAACCGACCAAAATAGAACCAAAAAATTGGTTAACCAAACCTATCGATTCAGTTTTGGTTCGATGTTTTTAAAAAAATCGAAGGTACTGGTTCAATTTTGGTTAACCAATATAGAAAACCGACGATTAACCGAACTGATCGGTATACATATATTAATATATATTTTATATCTATATTATATATATATTTTATATTTTATATGTTATAAATTAATAAATATGCATTATATATATTTATAATATATGATATATTATTTATTATTCAAAATATAATATTTTATATATTTATAATTTTTTATTATATTTTTATAATATATATTGTAAAAATTAAAAAATCGATGAACCAAACTGATGGTTAACCAAACTAGTCAACTGGTTAACCGATTGGCTTTGGTTCAGTTTTGGTTACCGGTTTTCCAAAAACTAATAGTACTGCTTTGGTAACAAAAAATGGCCCACACCACACCAGCCCACCACCAACCTGAGGTAACTGACTAGCCCGTGGTTGTTTGTTCAGTGGCTGACAGACATCTTCGGTCCCTTCCCACCTACGATCGAGTAGAGAAGGTTCTTGGTCGTGGTGGTTAACTATTTCACTAAGTGGGTGGAAGTCGAGCCATTGGTATCCATCACAATCCAAAATGTACAAAATTTCTTCTAGAGGAACATTTTTTGTAGATTCGAACTCCCCAAAGTGTTGATATCAGACAATAGGAAGCAGTTTGTGAATATTAAATTCCAGAATTGGTATGCCGAGATGGGGATTCAACAGAATTTTACCTCAGTAGCTCATCCCCAAGAAAACAGGCAGGCTGAGGTAACGAACAAGGAAATCCTCCACGGACTTAAAGGTCGACTTTCCCGAGCTAAGGGTTTATGGGTGGATGAGCAACGCAACATTCTTTGGGCCTACCGAACTACAATTAAAACGACAACTAGAGAGACTCCCTTCAATCTAACGAATAGGATGGAGGCCGTCATTCCCATCGAGATTGAAGTGTCAACCCTACGGGCTGAGGCGTATGACGAGGAGACCAACAACGACGAGCTGCAAACCAACCTCGACCTAGTGGAAGAAGTTTGGGACTTGGCCTATATCCGGACCGTGGCCTTCCAGCAGTGAGTAGCTCAGTACAATGATGCTCGAATCAAGAGATGCCAATTCCAAGTTGGCAGCCTAGTACTCTAGAACATGGTTTTAAAAAATGACCCATAAATGGAACCGTTCTAGCCATCGGTTTCTAGGTCGATGGTTTGACCGTATGGTTCAAATAGACGACCCATTCTGACAAAAAAGTAAAAATAAAAAAATGGATAAAAACCGTTGAATGGGTCAATAGGTCAATGGTTCGACCACCCGAGTTAATGGGTCATTGACCAATTCAATGGTTTTTGGCTAGGGACTGGGTTTGGGGTAAAACGGAACCGGTTGCCTAGACGGTTCCCAGGCCGAACGGTTTGACCATTATGGTACATGAGCCCGCTGCATGTAAGGTGGGACCAAATTGGGAAGGTCCTTACAAAGTACTTAGGATGATCGGTGAACGAACGTACGAGCTCGAGACGTTGGAGGGAGGAAAGTACCCCGTGCATGGAACATGGATAACCTAAGGAGATACTACATTTGAGCTCAGGAGTTCGGTGTTCTCAACTTCTAAAGTTTCACTAAGTATGAAAATATGGCCAGCTGCCTTGGTGACCTAGTCTTGTTGAGCCACGAGCACTTTGACTAAAATGTACAAAAGAGGAAGCCAAATCGTTGTTAGCTATAAGGTCCCCTACATTGATCTCAAGACACGTTGGCAGTTTGATACCTCGGCAACGTTTTGACTTAACCAAAAATTATCATGCCTAGTTGCTTTGGCACCTAGGCACTTTGGGTTGTAATCCCATACTATGCCTAGTTGCTTCAGCATCTAGGCACTTTGTGTCATTATCCCATACTAGTTTGGGTTACCAACCCATACTTAGTTTATTTTTTCAAAGTTTATCTGTCAAAGAAAAGTAGACGCAAGGTGTACGAAAAGGAAATTTCATTTAAGAGGAAAACCGAAGTATAATCAACAAAAAATAAAGTTTTCTTAGGCCGAGCTCCGAGGCTTGGCACATTACATATTTATAGGGGGTCCAAGAAAAGAGGCAAAATGATTTGAACATCACCGACCACCTCGGCAACATTAGCATCAGCCTTGACAGTTTTCTTGCTGACCACAACTCCCTTGTTGGCCTCGTCTTCCTCATCCCCGCAGTCAAGCTCTAGGTCGACCAGATCTGTCATCTCATTTGTGTAAGTGGAGGACTTTATCGAGGAAAGGCCGAGCTCGGGGTACACCGACCCCATCAACATCGAGTACAGCCTGAAGCCTTGGCGAAAAGTGTCAGTGCCGAACTCCTTCCTCTCCTTCAGGAAGTTGGCGAAGTTTTGAACTCCTCAACAACTCAAACCTTGGAAGCTTGGACCTCATCGAGAAGTTATGCCTCACACTCAACGAAACGAGCTTCCTTCTCTTGCAACTCCTGGTTGAGCTTATAGATGTGAAGCTCCAACTCGCCAATCTGGTTTCGCTCAGTAACCAGCTCGCCAATGAAGGAAACGACTTGTTCAACCTGAGATTGGTACTCATTCTCCGCCGCCTTGGCAGCTTCAACCCTTTCTAGATGCCCCTCGGATTGCCCGACCAGGGAGTGAGTCAGGGTGTTGTTCGTCTACAAAAGGAAATAGAAGCTAAGTATGGAATAATAGATCGAGAGTAGTACGACAAAGAGGTTGGAAACTTATAATCATGAGGTAGTGCTAATTTTGTCACTGAGCTCACCAAGATGTGCTTCACGAAGTTCAGCAACCTTCTCGGGGAAGACGACCTCCTTTCTTTTGATTAGGGCAGCCTGAAAATTCATGATGGTCCGCCTCCCATCAGGAACGTCCTCCACACCCGAACTACCGATCACCAGGGCCCTAGGTGGAAGATGGCATGCCTCGGATGTCTGGGCTGCCTCGGTCTTCAGTGAGGTCCTCTTCGCCAGATCTTTTCTGACCAGGTCGACCACTGGCACTGCCTTAGCAACACTCAGCTCTATAGGCTCAGGAGTCGATGCCCGAGGTGCCTCCTCGATGGCTACCTTTCTTGTTTTCCTCCTCTTCATGTTTTGAAGTAGCCCGATAGTTGGTATGCTCGACATGTCTCCTACATGGGAAGCCCAAGAGTTAATCAAACCAAAACAAAGTAAAGAAAGGAAATGCCCGAACTTGAGATGATGACTTACCAGGAGGACTTAGCCCAGCATAAATCAACTTCTCCTATGCCAACAAGTCACTTAACATCAACTAGTAGTCCACAAGGTTCCACACTTTGGCCTGCACCTGCTCGGTCAAATCTTCCCTATTGTCTCTCACCCCTTTCTCTAAGACATCAGGAAGGGCCACCCACTAGGTAACTCAAGGAAGTACTTTCCAGGCCGACACCTTGGAAGGAAAAACGTGTAGAATCTTGTACATGGGCCGGTAAGACAAATAGTAACTAACCTCATCCGAGGTGCTAGCAGGGTTCTGTTTTATTTGATAGAGACACGACCTCACTCCCAAGGTCAAGCTAGTTGAGTTGATTAGGTCTTAACCATTGGTTAAACCATAGCTGAATCGAAGACCGAGCCAAATCTTTTTGGCTTGAAGATACTCCCGCCCCGAGTTGACCACATTGGGCTTGGGAATGGGGGCAACAGATGAGGGATAATTTGGCCTGTTAAATTATGTGGCGACACGTGGAGTGACGTCATAATGTGGTGACACCTTACTAACCTCGGCGACCTCAGTGATCCCAATCACCTATCGCACCATGGGTTACCTAGCCAGACCGAGGCTCGAATAGCTCAACTACATGCATTGATTTGCCACGTAACCTATATCTAGAAGCAAGCCAATTGTCTCCAATCTCGTCGGGATCATGACACCACATCAATGGAGTTTATCTTCTCTCCGCCCGATTTGGATGGACCTGGATAAGCCTTATTAGCTTACACGGAATCCATCTTTGGGTGAGAAACTAACTATAGACGAGACAGGCCGATGATCTCAAACATGCATCGTGAGGCCAATGATAGCTCGCCTATATAAAGTCCTTGCCTCTAGTCTCACAAGGTACATGCGATTCAACTCTCTGAATTCTCTTGCAATCTAGCTTTCATCTCTTTCAAATATCCAAATCACTAACTTAAGAATTGGAGTGCCAACACCGAGTAAAGCACTCCAAACACTCTGACATCCTATTTTTGCAGCTCGACCAGGAAACTTCACTAACCCAATGCCTGAGTTGTTCTCCATAAAGAAACACCACAACATGCTACATCAACACTTAATTGTTTTCATTTTGATGTTTTTGTTATTAGAATTCAGAAGATAAGAGCAGATGTAAGCAATAGTGATTGTTGGCGACGATGGAGAGTAGTGGCATCAATTATATTTCTGACCCTTTCGGCTCTAACCAGGGATTTAAATATCGGTATGATACGTCCAATACAGGCATATCGTGTCAATATCGGTTAGTAACGATACGGGATATGCTATGAATACAAGCGTATCCCGTCAGTCATTCGTATCGAATGGATACATATGTGTATCAGACTGTATCGCATTGTATCGGCCAATAGGCACCGATACGCGCTACATCCATTCAGAACTCTCTATAAAAAATTGTGAATGAAGTTATTCAAACCCGGGTCACCTCACACATAGTAGAATTCGCGGCATTTCCAAACCAGTAAGCCAAGCCATGTTTTGTGATATAAAGCAAAATAAAATAAATTTTATAAACTTTTTCTATTCACATGCAATTTAAAACAAAACACACATATTTATATTTAACAACGCTAACTAAAAATTTTTAAAATAATATTTAAAAATAGTATTTTATAAACTAATAGAATAAATAATGTATCCAATCCACATTTATATAAAAAAAGATGATTTTTTATATCAAGAAATTTATACAAATAGAATATTAATAATAGAATAATTATTTTAATACTTAAAATTTATAAATTTGCACATGATATAAATCTTAAAATTTTTATATACTTTTAATAGTTATTAACTAATATTTTAATTTACATTAATAAGTAATAACAACATATTTATTATTTACAAATAATGAAGAATTGAAGAATTTAATATTAAATTGAATCTATCAAACCCACTAATCTACATTTATTTCAAAAAATGATTTTTTATTTCATAAAATTTATATAAATAAAAATATTAATAATGGAATAATTATTTTAGTAATTAAAAACTATGAATTTGTATATGATATGCATCTTAGAAATTTTAACAAATTTGAAATACTTTATGTTAAGATTATATTTTTATAAATTATTAATTGATATTATAATTTGCACTTGAAAAATTAATATTTAGTTGACATTTTCTTAATGTTAAAAAATTAAAATAGTAAAATAAAAATAATTGATATAATAATTAATATATAATAGGTGCATGTGTTTAGTGTCTTGGACTCTTGATTGTTGACTATAAATAAAATTGTGCATCCCAGATCATTTATATTCCTTCATATATATCCTTAATATTTACATTTTTATGTATTTATATACTATTTTGTGATCATTTTGATATTAAATTTAGTGTGATTAATATATTTATGAAATTCATATGTATTTCCTTAGGGTCTATTTGATTGCTGAGAAAGGGATGAGAAAAAGGAATATTCCCAAATTATTCACCCTTTCTTGTGTTTGTTTACTAGTAAACAGTGTTTTGGGATGAGAAACAAGAGGGACGTGGGATCCCGACATTAAGTGAGCCGGGCCACACAAAAACAGTGCGACCCCAGTGAGAAAAGAAAACGCTAAGAAAATGCAAGCTGAGCAATTTAATACAAGGTGGGATGCGGTGTAAAATAGATTCTAATCGGACGAAGAAAAAAGGCATTCCCTCTCGAAGGTGGCGCCCTTCTCCTTCAGGCGACCGAGAAACATCAAATGAGGAGAAAAAGGGGCGAAATCCAAGATCGGAACTCGAGAGTCCAAATTCCGAATAGAAGGAAGCGATAGGAAACGAAACAGAAGGGTGGCAATCTCACTGTACAAAGGGAACTTGTAGAGGGTGCCCGACGTCCCTCGGCGATGGCTCATGCCAATCCCTCGCATTTCCCTCAAAGATTTCAGGATTCTCCTCCGCAAACGGGAGAAAGCTCTGTCTCACATCTCCAGCACCACTGCCCCCACTAGCTCAAATCCCAACCCTAACCCTGATTTCAAACAAGAGGATGGCGTTGGAGACAGTGGCTGTTCCAAACAAAACGGGAGAAAGCTCTGTCTCACTTCTGAGCCCCAATCCCAGCCAACCATCGCCAGGTCAGAGAACTCGGTGGCAATATTGGCGTTGAAAAACCATTTCGGGGGATACCCGATGCCGACGCCGACGCCGACGCCGACGCCGACAACGAATCCGACGATCTCTACCTCATGACAGTTAATTTCGTGTCTCAATGGTTGCTGGCTATCTCAGGACAGTTGAAATCTCTAGCAATTTTGGATTTCTGGATTCAATCTTGCTGGCGACGATCCGAAGTTCTGTCTCTAATTGCTAGCGACAATCAGGTCAAAAAAAATTTCTTGCAAAACAAACACTAGAAAGTGGATTTTCTCACAAAAATTTTCTCAGCAAACAAACACATTATAACTAACTGAGAAAATAAATTTTCCTTTTCTCAGTCCAATTTTCTTAGCAATCAAACAGACCCTTAGTGTATCCATGTGTTTCCATCTTTTTCGTCCATATCGATGTGTTTCCAAAGCGTATCCGTATCCGAGTTGTTCAATACGATACCCAATACCGATACTTTAATCCTTGGTTCTAACATAGACAGCATTCCACCAGGACTGATGTTCTTTGCGCCAGGACTGGTTTGTTTTGTGGTAGTCGTAGGGATAGAATACCGGATCCGCTTACCCATGATCGAGCAGATCCATTGCTAGATCCCACTAATAAGGCTCAGTTTGGAAAGAGCACAAATGCAAATATATACAGTACAAATACATGCAAAATAATACAAAACATAAGGTTTTGCACTCTACAAATTTGCAATTGTACTCCTTCCAAACTGAGCCTAAGTAATAACCAACGATGTTATTAGGGTCGGGTTAAGTTGAATTTATCATTTCTGGCAATCCATTTACGTTATTTGATTTTTTTAAGCCAAAGATATATATAAAAATATTATTATCTCCGGTTTTAATTTTGGATGCCACTACCGCAATAGGCTTGTCAAAGAGGACCGTCAATGGACAGGATATTGGTCCTACCCAACCCGATCCAATATGAATTCATTACATTAGACGTACCATGTCCAATCATAGATCATCCAATTTGTTCAAATTGGTAGTAATTCAAATTGTGTCCAATTTAAACCCTGTTCATTGGCACCTTTATTCTTATATTTTGTTAATCAACCGGATATTGGTTAAACACAATTAAGTCCAACATAAATCTATTACAGATGGGTCAGGTACCAATTGATGGAGGATGGTTTGACCCAACCTACGAAACGGTGACACGTGGACCTGATTCAGCAAAGGTAACAGCTCAACATTGTGGCTCCGCACGAAAAACGTAACGAGCCCTTAGAGCAGCTCGCTACACCGTAGCTCGCAAGAAAAGAGGCTCGCCACAACGCGAGCTCCGGGTTCCCCGAGCTACCACGAAAAGGATATTTCGAGGCAATTTCAGCTCGCGAGCTAGGGAGACTAACTTGCCCGAGCCCCCGAACAGATAAGTCATACTGGGGGCCAATTTTACTAAGGGTGATCCTAAAGCACCCCGAGCCCGCTACAAAGTGGCTCGGGGACAAGCCGCATGAGCGCTTCTTAGGAAGTTTCTATCTGATAGGCTGTACCGATCAGACTGCGCCACTTTCCTTACTGACGGCGCAGTCCCTGTCCATTCGACAGTCTGCATCCACATCTCTTGGCAGGCGGAGGCGTGCCTGCCAATTCAAGGACGTGTCACTCACCAAGGCGAAAGGTACATCCCAACGGCTTCCAGTGCGGTCCTGACAGGTAACGACTGTGGCAGGAGCCCAGTGGCGGTTGTGCCCGACCTGACACGAACACCCCTATAAAAGCCCTCACGACAGGGGAGGAACTTCTTCTGGAACTTCGGATCTTTTGAATATAGTGGTAAYGCGCTATCTGCACTCTTAGCCTTTCACCTTTTCCTTGCTTCTACCAAGTACTGACTTAAGCATCGGAGTRTCCCCGCCGGGCAAACCYCCAAGGGATTCTTCTTACTCTTCCCCATCTCAGGTGTCTTCCAGGAGCCATGCGAGTGCCAGCTAGGAGTGACCGAATTGTGCTACATCATTTGGCGCCGTCTGTGGGAATAAACGCTTCAAAAAGACTTTCTCCAAACTTTTACGTTTCTTTACTCTCCAGAAACCCAAGACTCATGGCTTCCTCCAGCAACATCGAACGAAGCACGGAAATGGATAACTCCAGAGAGCAACCTCAGCTTCCTACTGTCTGCATTGGACAGTTTACCGTCCCCCTCTCGGTGGACGGAATTCCCAGCTTGAGTGTGCCTCTTGCAGTGGAACCCGTTGTCACACCACTCCCTGCTGCAGTCGGAACGACGTTCACCGA
Organism: Nelumbo nucifera; assembly: GCF_000365185.1. The sequence goes on along the minus strand of NW_010729083.1, from coordinate 2,146,211 downwards.
ACCTTCGGTCGTGCCCCCAGCGGCCAACACAAACCAACTAGAGGACTTGACGCAGTGCATGCGGGCCATGCAGGCCCAAATGCAATAGTTCCAACAACTTCAGCTCTATCAACAGCATGTGCTGCACCAGGTCTCCCACTACCAGTATCAGCAGCAGTTTCCCGAGTTGCCTCAGCCTCAGCTTCAGCAATCACAGCTTCCCCCTCGGCACTCGATCTCGCAGTGAGCTGGGTCTCGCCAATAGGAGGAGCACCCGCCTCGCTGAGGAGAGTCCCCCAGAACCCTCCAAGGAGCCAGGCCTCCACCCGCGGCAGACAAGAAAGACCAGTCGCCCCGACCTCGCCACGGGTAGTCAGGTCGGGAGGACCTCAGCTCGGCAGGCCCACGTCACCTCAACCCTCGAGGCCCGGTACCCCGTTCCTGGAAAACCAATTCGAAGCCCTAGCCGCAGGTTCCAAGCAAGAGCCCTTTGTCCGAAGTCATCACCAGCGGCCCAAGCTATTTCCTGCACACACCATTCCTAACAGTACAGAGGCGAGTAGCACGAATGCCGAGCCCGCCAGAAAGCAAAGACACCACCGCCGAGCTTGCCGGTCTGCTACCCGCGACCTACCCGAGCTCGGAGGCAAAGAAGAGGTAAGCTCGGGCGAGGTCAAAGCACCCATTCTTTCAGTTCAATCCCCCCTATCTCCCGAGCTACTGGCAGTCCCAAAGCCTAAAGATTTCAAGCTCCCCCCTCTTGATAAGTATGACGGGTCTTTCGACCCAAATGATCACATAGATGCCTTCCAGTCGCAGATGCACCTAGCAAGAGCAAGTGAGTCATGCATGTGCATGGCCTTCTCCACCACCTTCAGGGGAGTAGCCCGCACATGGTACCGGAACCTGACGCCCGGGTCAATAAGAAGTTGGGCGCAGCTCGTGCAGGCTTTCATGTCCCACTTTGTTACCAGTAAGCGGTGCCCGCGGACTAAAGAGAGCCTCCTCAACATAGTGCAGAGAGAAGGAGAATCCATCCGGGGCTACGTTAAGTGGTTTAACGATGCTTGCTTGCAGATACCACGCCTGGACCCCACCGTGCGCCTTACAACAGCTAAGAAAGGCATGACGCACAAGAAATTCAAATGGCACATGATCGTCAACCAACCAGCGACCATAACTGAATTTCTTAAGCTTGCGGACAAGTTCATAGCCACCGAAGAGGAGATCAACCAAAAGGGCGAGAGTGCGCCCGAAAAGAGGAAGAGGGAAGGAGAGCCTTCCAGCCAAGGGGAGAGCCGAAGGAAAAAGGATGCAGCTCGGGGGGCAAAGCCAGGATAGTCGTTCCGAGCTCCTACGACAGACCGAACCGATTACACCCCACTGAATATGAAGTGGGCCGAAATACTGATGGCGATCAAAGACGCTCCGTATGTGAAGTGGCCACCCCGTTTGAGGGAAAACCCCAATGAAAGAAATAAGAATCTATATTGTAGCTTTCACAAAGATCACGGTCATAGTACCGAAAACTGTACAAATCTCCGCGACGAGATTGAAGAACTCATCTGTCGCGGATATTTAAGAAACTTCGTACAAAACAACAGTAATAATAATAAAGTAGGTCGGCAAGGGGAGCACGGTAGGGACGCTCCCGTGTCCAGCAGCAGGCCGGCCGAGCATTCACAGAGGCAGCCTCCGGAAGAGAGGCCGGTCCGGGGCACCATCCACGTTATAGTGGGAGAATCGATCATCGCGAGCTGTACTTTAGTAGTAGCTCGGGCGTCAGTTCGCGAAGCCACCCGAGAAGAACAGAATCCTCCTAAGCGGTCGAGGATAGAAGAGCCGATCTTCTTCACGGAAGATGATGCACGAGGGGTCCATTACCCCCACGACGATGCACTCGTGATAAAGCTGAGGATCAGCGACTTCGAGGTCAGGCGCATACTCGTTGACTCAGGCAGCTCGGAAGATATCCTCTTCAAGGCTGCGTTCGACTAGCTTCAGTTGCAGAAAAGTGACTTGAGGCCTGCGGACACTCCTTTGGTGGACTTCAGCGGAGAAGAAGTCCGGCCCCTTGGGAAAATAACAGTACCTGTGGAAGTCGGCACATGGCCCTGCGTAGTCGGACTCAACCACGACTTCCTGGTGGTCACAACCCCCTCCCCGTACAATGCCATAATAGGTTGGCCGATCACCCATATCCTGCGGAAGGTGGTCTCCACTTACCATTTGGCTATGAAGTTTCCTACAGACTTTGGTGTGGGGGTAGCGCGGGGCGACCAGCTTGAGTTCCGCAAGTGCTATGTCACCGCCCTGAAGGGAAAAACCAAGGTGACAGACGACCTCGAACTAGAGTGGCCAATGGAACAAGGCGAAGAACGAGCCGCGCCCACGGAAGAAATAGTCGCATTCCCGACCTCAACGGTAGACCCAGCTCGGACGCTTCAGATTGGTGCTTCCATCCAGGAACCTCTACGATCCGAACTGGTAAGTTTCTTACATCAAAATTTAGATATTTTTGCATGGTTCGTGGCAGAGATGCCCGGTATAGACCCCGACCTTATAACTCACAAGCTGAATACTAATCCTGTAGTTAGGCCCGTTAGACAGAAGAAACGCAACCTAGCCCCGGAGTAGTGGAGAGTAGTCGGCGAGGAGGTCGGGAAGCTCCTCGCAGCTGACTTCATAAGAGAAGTCCATTACCCGAGCTAGGTAGCCATCCCCGTCCTAGTAAAGAAGGCCAACGGCAAGTGGCGCATGTGCGTCGACTACACCGACCTGAACCGGGCTTGCCCAAAAGACTGCTTCCCACTCCCCAGAATTGACCGCTTGGTGGACGTGACCTCGGGGCATGAGTTGTTAAGTTTCTTGGACGCCTATTCAGGCTACAACCAAATCAAGATGGACCCGGTGGATGAAGAAAAGACTACCTTCATCACGGAGTTCGGTCTATAATGTTATAAGGTTATGCCCTTCGGGTTGAAAAACACAGGGGCGACCTTCTAGAGGCTTGTAAATAAACTGTTTGCACCATTAATTGGCAGAAAAGTAGAATGTTATGTAGACGACATGGTCGTCAAAGGCCAACCCGGATAAAGTTAAGGCCATCTTAGATATGAGACCACCCCGGAAGTTGAAGGAGGTTCAGAGGTTGAATGGCCGCATAACCGCCCTGAGCCGCTTCATGTCCAAATCGGCGGACCGCTGTCTGCCGTTCTTTAAGGCAATCAAGAGCAAATGGTTCGAATGGACCCAAGACTGTCAGCTCGCGTTTGACGAGCTCAGGAAATACCTCGCTAGCATGCCGATCTTAACCCGGCCCGAGGAGGGCGATGTTTTAGAACTGTACCTCTCGGCAAGCGATGAATTGGTCAGTTCGGTACTAATAAAGGAAGTAGATCGGGTTCAATGACCCATCTATTATGTTAGGAAAGTATTGCAGGGAGTAGAGACGAGGTACCCAGAGATAGAAAAGCTAGCATACGCATTGGTAATTATAGCTCGGAAGCTCCGCCCGTACTTCCAGGCTCACACTGTTATTGTTCTCATCGACAAAACTCTGAGGCAAGTCTTACTCAAGCCCGAGGTCTCTGGTCGGTTGACGAAGTGGGCCGTTGAGCTCAACGAGTACGACCTCCACTACAAGCCACGAATTGCCATTAAGGCCCAAGCCTTAGCAGATTTCATCGCTGAGTGCACATTCAGCTCCGAAGTCCCCAGGCCGGTTGAGCATGAGGCTCCCAGCTCGGATGAGTCCAAAGCCCCCAGGCCGGTTGAGCTCGAGCCCCATGACGTAGCATCCAGTGTTGCATCTCTCCTAGTTCGGCCAAGCGCGAGCAGGGATGAGGAGCCCTGGATCCTTCACGTAGATGGCTCCTCGAACCAACAGGGTAGCAGGGCCGGAATAGTTCTGCACGGTCCAAGTGGCACGAAACTGGAGTACACGCTACACTTCGAGTTCGCAGCATCTAACAATGAAGTGGAGTACGAGGCATTGATAGCTGGACTATCTCTAGCCAGAGAAGTAAAAGCCAAGCACATCGTTGTCTGCAGCGACTCCCAGCTCATGGTCAACCAGGTCACCGGCAAGTACGAAGCTTGCGAGCCAACCATGATCGCCTACTTAGCCAAAGTCAGAGAGGCCCTGCTCAACTTCTAGTCACACTTTATTAGGCAAATCCCAAGGTCGGAGAACGCTGAGGCCGACGCTCTGTCCAGATTAGCCAGCGCTAGCGACATCACCATGAGAACCGTGTACATAGAGGACTTGCCTCGGCCTAGCATTCTCGGGGGGGCAGAGGAGGTTGCTCCCGTCGTTCAAGCAGAGCCGAGCTGGATTGACCCGCTCACGAGCTTCCTGCTACACGGGACCCTCACTGTAGATCGCAATGCAGCTAGAAGGCTGCAGCGCCAGGTAGCCAAATATGTCATGATAGATGAACGGTTGTATAGGAGATCCTACACGCTCCCCTACCTGCGTTACTTGCGGCCTGCCGAAGCCGAGCTCGTACTCCATGACACTCATGAGGGGTTGTGCGGCGGGCACTTGGGGGGTAGGGCCCTTGCCCAAAAAGCACTTCGACAGGGGTATTATTGGCCAACAATGAAGGCGGATGTCATTGAGCTCGTTAGAAAATGTGACAAATGCCAAAGACATGCCAATATTCACTACCAACCCGCTATTGACCTCAAGTATCTCACTAACCCGTGGCCCTTTGCACAGTGGAGGATTGATTTACTCGGGCCATTCCCGCCAGCAACGGGTGAGAGGAAGTTTTTAGTAGTAGCAGTGGACTATTTCACCAAGTGGGTAGAAGTTGAACCCCTTGTTACGATCACAGCCCAAAATGTCTAAAACTTCTTTTGGAAGAACATTGTGTACCGCTTCGGATTACCCCAGGTATTGATTTCTGACAATGGCAAGCAGTTTGAAGACGTCAAATTCCAATACTGGTGCCAAGACATGGGAATCCAACAGAATTTTACTTCAGTCGCATACCCTCAAGCAAATGGTCAAGCAGAAGTCACGAACAGAGCTATCCTCCGCGGACTGAAAGCGCAGTTGGACCGAGCTAAAGGACTATGGGCAGACGAGCTACCCGGTGTTCTATGGGCTTATCGAACCACAATGAAGACCGCCAAAGGAGAGACTCCCTTCAACCTCACCTACGGCACCGAGGTAGTCTTCCTAGTTGAAATTGAGGTTCTCTTGCTATGATTGGAATCATATGACGACAAGGCGAATGAAGACGAGCTACGTACCAACCTCGACCTACTCGACGAAGTAAGGGACCTCGCGTATATTAGGACCGCATCCTACCAACAAAGAGTAGGTCGGTACTATAATGCAAGTGTCAAGAAGCGGAACCTCCGCATCGACGACCTGGTCCTTCGTAAAGTTATGGTATCTGAGCCCGGCGTTGGCAAGTTCGGACCGTGTTGGGAAGGACCTTACCGAGTGAAACGGGTACTCGGAGAAGGAGCGTACGAGCTCGAAACCCTTGAAGGGAAACAAGTAACTCAGGTATGGAATATTGTCAACCTAAGGCAGTATTACTTGTAACTATTGAGTAGACCATGAGTCACTCCCAAAGCCTAAGGACCGAAATGCCGAGCTAACGCGATCTCGGTACAATGAGACCCAGCCACCTCCACGCCATGGGCAAACTTTAAGAGCAGACTATAAGTCACCCCTTCAGCCCAAGGGCTAAAACATCGAGTTAATAGAGACCTCGGCACGATGAAACATATAGCTCGGGCATGCATAGTAATAACTTCGCGTTGTACTATAAAGATGCCTAAAACACTAAGGCATAGCTCGGGGTAACGATTATCGAAAGACCCTATTTCGGGTATGTAGCTCTAATAGCTCGAGTGATGAAATCGCTTTGACAAAAAAGAGAGAAAAATAAAAAAAGCACACCATACTTGGAAGGAAAAGAAACTTCATTACTATTAAAAAAAAAAAACTACGCTAAACAGCTCGGGAAAGTTCAACAATAAGTACAAAGGGCACAACTGCCCAAGAAGAAGGTTTTTTGAAAACTGGGTCCTGGCACCCGAGAACCACCAGAAATCAGTCAGAAAATCAGGGAAGCTGAGCCACCAGCCTCAGGCGTCCACCCCCTCCACCTTGTCCTCGTCCTCAAGAGAGTCAGGCTCTTCCTCCTCCGCCTGGTCCGCCGTTTCGGGAGCCAGACCCTTCATGGTGATGCCGTCAAGGTTAAGTCTAAAGAACTTCTTTCGGACCAACCAGCGGCAGAGCTTGAATCCGGAGTGGTACGAGCTCGAGCCGTACTCCACTTGGAGGTCGTGATACTCCTAGGAGTCCTTAAAGTCCCAGACTGCCTTCTCCCGCTCGGCCTCCACCATGGAGTCGAAGTTCCGAGTTCGGTCCAAAAGTGTAGACTCCAAGTCCCGAACTTATTGGCGAAGGAGCTCCCTTTCCACCGACACCCTTGACGACTCCTCCCTGTAGCGCGCACTCTCTTCGGAAAGCCTGGCGATCTGCATCTCCTGGTTACGGACGAGCAGCTCCTGGGCCTTGCTCCCCTTGCGAGTGTGAAGGAGCTCGCCTCGGGCCTGGTCGAGCTTGCCCTGGAGCTTCTGAACGAGGGTCCTCTGATTACGAGCGTCGCCGGAATGGATGTTAGTTTGGAGGGCCATGGCGTGGATGGCGGTGCTCACCTGCCGAACGAGAGAGTAAGGTCAGAAGATAGCAAAAGGAAAGAAAGGATGGGAGGGAAAGAAAGACCACTTACCACCATGCAGTGGGAGGCAGCAAAAGCAGCAAGCGCCTTGGGCTCCATATCCCCCCACCTAGCAACCTCCTCATGGCAGATCGCCCTTCGACTCTTCCGCCCAGCCACGATATAGTCGTTGACCCCCTCCCAGTTCCCTACCGGGAACTGCGGGCAGGGGAATAGACGAGAAGGACCAGGAGGAACCACCCCCTGACTCGGGAGCTCGCCCCCCTCGAGGCCACCTTCTCTGGCGCCTCCTTCAAACGGGGCCGGCAGAACTTCAGGCGGCGGGGAAACAAGGTCTGGTCCAGCAGACTCAAACTCAGAGCCCCTAGAAGTGGGAGTCCGATCGGGGCGCGACCTCTTCACTTTGCGCCTCTGGTTGCTAGAGAGAAGACGGCGTGAGTCGACACCAGACATGATAGCTGCCAAGAAGAAATCAAGTGTTAGCTCGGTAAGGATGAATTATATGCATA
>NW_010729083.1:2084197-2128726 GCF_000365185.1 Nelumbo nucifera | reverse complement strand
TGATTGGTCAATTACATGAAAAATTGCACCTAAACACTTGATTGAAAAAATGAGTTTTGAACTTGTCCCACATTGGAAAATTATAAGTTTTGTTTTCAGTATTTCAATAGGAGCTGATTTACACTCCTTAGAATTAGTAGAGGAGAGTATGGGGATTCGATACCGCGCAATGCGCGCGCACGCGTGTGTGCAACGCAATGAGGCGCACTTTGCTCGCACCCACGTGGCTCGCGATGGGCGGCTTAGGTTTTGGTGCGTTGCTGACCGTTGATCACCATTGATGAGATCAACAGTCACGATTCGATCGGGTGTGATCAAGAGGCACAATTCAAAGTTAACAGTCACTAACTGTTAACTACTTTTTAAGCAGTCACAATGTTTGAAATTGTGACTGTTCAAGGTACATTCTCTAAACCAGCACCTACCTTTTCCTCATACATCTTCACAAATTATTTGAGGAGCATGAATTAGATTCCAAAACACACAATTTCGAAATTCACTCTCTCTCTCTCTCTCTCAGTCCAGTCTGCTACAGTCTCGCAGAATATTTCTTTGGAGACTCTTCAACTTTGCTGGTTGCAGATTCTCGCCCAAGGCTCTGTCGTATCTTGAGAACGAATTTGCCTGTAACCCAACAGCAAACTCAATAAAACTGAGTGGGGGCAAATAACGTTCTAAAGACAGTATCTTTAGACGCGCCTCAGAGCTTCTCCTCCAAAGTTACAGTAACCCCATTTTTTCTCAATAAAAAGGAGACAGATAAAGAAGATGAACAATATTTTTGTCCTTATTTAACATATTTTAAAAAAAAAATTAACCAATTTTAAAATTTATATTAAAAAAATTATTTTATTAATATTAAAACCCAAAAATTGCGCTTATCAACTATAATCCCATAATATAATAACAGCCATGCATGTATATAATATATATGTGAGGTAACAACCCTCCTCGATCGTTCGCTTCTTCTGTTGGATTCAAACAACAAACCATTGATTGCTTCAGTACGTTATGGAAATCCATGGCTCTAAAGATATTTTCGTGCATTCCATCCATCCATGCATTCTCAGTGTAGGACAGTAGGAGATGTTATGTGGGAATTATACTATTCCCCCGTTGTTGTTGTTGCTGTTTCAAAATTCGCGGTGGGGACTCGGTTTTCGTGACGTTCGTTCACATTCTCATTGGATCAAAGATTAAAGGCCGTGGACCGTACCCCATCACCTCCGACCTCACTAAACCTTTTTCAATTAAAAGAAGAAAGGAAAATAGAATACTGATGCTCATTGAACGAATCAACTAGAAGATAAGATTTTAAAGGTTGGTTGGTAGACTGGATACAGGGACAAGGACTCCAATCTCCATGCACCCAACATACATCAAGTAAATCATGACTACTCGATGGTTTCAGAAGCTTGCTCTCCCATCTTCTTTTTTCAATCTTCAGAGTTTGGCTTCAGTCAGGCAAATCCATGCTCACACAGTTCCAACAGCTTCTTATAATCTTGGATTGGAAATATTAATTCAAGTAAAGCACATAAGGAGATATTACCAATGCAAACCTGAAAAAATTATTCGAACAGGTTTTGCTCTGACTGAAGCCGAACCCCAATCATCAATCTTCAATGACTACTTGACTCCAATCTCCATGGCATCAACTAAATCATGATTACAGGGATATGCAGGGACTCCAATCTTCAAAAGCTTGCTCTCCCATGAGGGAATAGTAAATCATGACTACTTACTAGATTGCATCCCTCAAATTGTTTCAGAAGAAAACAATAATCTTGACTTTGTGTTAATTCCAACTATTGAAGAAATTAAAAAGATAATTTTTGAAATGAATATAACGATTTTGCACCTGGTACGGATGGTTATGATGGTTTTTTCTTTCTTCATTGTTGGGATGTGATTGGGATGGACGTGTGCTCGGTTATTAGAGAATTTTTCATGACAAGGGTGCTTCCAATTACTATACCTCCACTTTTATTGTCTAATTAATTCCCAAAGTGGAAAATCCAAAACACTTTATTGATTTTAGGCCCTTAAATTAATTTGTGTGGTTTTATCTACAAGATTTATGCTAAAATTCTTGTTGAAAGAATCCGAACAATTCTAACTCGTATTATTTTGCCAGAAGAAGGAGCCTTTGTTGAAGGTCGTTTTATAGGGGAAAATATCTCTTTGGTTCAAGAAATGGCTGGAGAAATAAACCGGAAAACTGGAGGCGGAAATGTGATTCTTAAGTTTGATATGGCTAAAACCTATGATAGGCGTAGCTGGGATTTTCACTTTAAGTAGGTTCAGTTTGGAAGTAGTACAAATGCAAATATGTACAGCATAAATACGTATAAAATAATACAAAATATAAGGTTTTGCACCCTACATATTTTCATCTGTATTCCTTTCAAATTCAGTCTTAGACTCAGTTTGGAAGCAGTACAAATGAAAATATGTACAATGTAAATATATACAAAATAATACAAAATATAAGGCATTTGTACTCCTTCCAAACTCAGCCTTAAAGTCCTCCACAAATTCAGATTTAATGATAATTGGATTGATTTTATCAAACTTGGTATTTGTAATTGTTGGTTTTCAGTCCTCATTAACAGATCCCCGGTTGGTTATTTCACATCAACCAGGGTTTGAGACAAGGAGATCCTCTCTCTCTCAGTCTATTTATCATTGCTGAAGAAGCATTAAGTAAGGGTATCTCTTCTATGTTTAGACATGGTCGTGTTGACTATTACAAAATGCCTAATGGTTTTATATCTCTCTCCCATAGCCTCTATGCAGATGACATGATTATCTTTGCAAGTGGTTTAAAGAGAAGCTTAAAAAATTTGATGGAGTTTCTTTCAAATTATGAGAAAGCATTTGGACAGAAAATTAACAAACAAAAATCTTGTTTTCTTGTTTCCGAAAAGGCTCCGCTTGGAAGAATAGAGATGATCACTAGAGTGACTGGCTTTACAAAAAGGAGGTTCCCTTTCACCTATCTAGGAGCTCCGATTGGAAGGAAATAGCCTTAAAGCAGAGATTTTAAGTTTGTCATTGAAAAACTTCAGAAAAGGATTGAGGGTTGGAAAGAGACTCCTCTCTTCAAGTGGTAAGTTAATCCTCATTAGGCATGTGCTTAATAGCACGCCCATACATATCCTAAGCTCAGTGTCCATGCCTAAGGCAGTAATACACCGTATACATAAAATGCTAGCTAACTTCTTCTGGGGCAGCTCTAAATTTGGACCTAAATACCATTGGTGAAGTTGGGATTTTGTGTGTAAACCATGCGAAGAAGGGGGTCTAGGGGTGTGATCCCTCTTTGAGATGATAAAAGCTTTTAGGGTAAAGGCTTGTTTCAAATTGATTGAGAACAAGAACTTATGGGCCAGATTTTTTGCAGCTAGATACCTTGGTGATAATTGGCAATGGCAAATTTAAAAGCAAACCTGACTAGATATTGGAAGAAAAATTTTTATGTTAAAGAGATTGATTTATCCAATGCAAAATGGATAGTTGGGAATGGCAACATATCCTTTTGGCATCAAAACTAGTTAGGTATGGGCCCTTTGTGTAATTTTACTAATGACAATAGTCTAATTGACTTCAAAATTAATGAAGTTTTGGGTACTAGCGAATCAAGATCATGGTCTTTTCCAAAGAATTTTAATGTAGAAGTGGAGATCCAAGACATTGCTGTAAACTCTGGTTTAAGGCTCTCTAATAATAGATAGAGATTTTCTAGTGTGGATGAAGAATTCAAATGGTGAATTTATTGTTTGTTTGGCATGGGAGCTCACAAGGACTTTAGGCACTAATGCCAGCTGGAACAAGCATATTTGGAAGGTAAATCTCCCTACAAAAATAGCAGTTTTTATGTGGAAATTTATGTTAGGCATCCTTCCCGTGGATGATGTTGCTAAAGAAAAGGGATGTCTATGGCGTCAAAATGTAGATGGTGGAAATCCTCTGGGCAGGAAACTTTTGATCGCCTCTTCTCTACAGGGGTTCTAGCTTCAAAGTGCTAGAGTTACTTTGCTCGTACATTTGACATTCATATTTATAGATCACAACATGTTCGGGACCGGGTTAAAAATTGGTGGAGTTTATGTGAAAGAAACCGTAATGAAATCAGATTTTAAGACCGGTTCCTTCTATTATTCTGTGGGAAATACAGGTTGAGAGGTGTTGAAGAGTTCATGAGGGATAGGTTATTTGTGTGAACCAAGTTATTATTCGAATAAAATGTTGGCTTAGTGTTGCTGATCATAACACCTCTTGGGCCACTTTCCTTCAAATTCCTGTTAAAAATGTCCCGTCGAGACGTATTAAATGGATAATTTTGAAAACCTCCACTACAAAACTATATTAAAATTAATACTGATGGAGCATGTAGAGGCAACCCAGGTTTGGATGGGGTGGTGGGGTCATTAGAGATTGTAAAGGAAATTTCATTGCTGGCTTCTCTTGTTTCTATGAGCATTGTACCTCCTTGGAAGCGGAAGTTAAAGCTCTTCTAGATGGTCTTCAACTATGCTCAAATCTCAAGTTGAGAGTGATAACATGGTCTTAGTGAACCTCCTAAATTCAGGTCTGATGACTCCTTGGTGTGTGTATTACCAAGTTCAAGAAATTTCCCAGTTGGCAGCCCAGCTTAGGATTTCTATTAATCTTATCTACAGAAAGGTTAATCGTGTGACAGATTATCTTGCGAATTTTGGAATAGATAATTCCACAAACGCCTATTTTTAATCCGCGAAGATAACTCTAATCTACCAATTCCCAAATACATATAATATTTTTCTTTCTTTCTTTTGAGAGTTTAGAGAGTATTCCTTATACTTTGGGCTTGGGGCAAGAGGGGCTATATCCTCCCCTGTATCTTTTTTGTAGTGATATGCTTTTAATAAAATTTTAAAGTGACTGCACCTCCTAACCCCACAAAAACGATCCCAACCAACCTTGGTCGACGTCTTAAAATCAGTGTAACGAGAGTAGGATTGGACCAGACAGTCCCAAGTCCCAACAATTTCTTTTTTCCCTTTTCAGATGCCATGTTTGCAATAATGTTGACTGTATGGAGCTGATGCTGATGTGGCATAATCTATATCATGATTATTGAGCCGTGGACCACACCATCGAACTTGGCATTGCACTTTATATATAGTTTTCGGTTTTCCAACTCATTTTTGGGCTGCGATATTGTTTCCATACCAGCAGGTTGGAACTTGGATCGATCGATCTTTCTATATGTATCCGGCACAGGTAGCAACTTGGAAGTTGGAACAGGCTCCAAACAAATAAAATAAAAACAAAGTAACGAAAGAAAGCAAGTGCATTGTTCAAAATCCTTGACTTTTCGTAAGACATACGAGTGAGTGACTGATCTTCGGACGGGATTCAAGAATACGAGAAATCTCTCTCTCTCTCTCTTTGTATATTTGTCGACCCTCCTTACCCCTTTAACCTGACTCAACTCTGTACCGAAGTAGTGATTGCTTTAAAAATCAGTATTTAAAATATGTGAAAGCAATTCTCCAGAAGCCTCTTGCACTTGTTTAGTGATCTTTGAATTATTAATTAAGCATGCTAATTATACTACTTAATTAGTAACGCACCACATGTTAATTACACCTAAATGTATGTATTACTACTGCTAGCTAGTTAATTAGGCCCTCCACGTGCCTCCTTTTTCAGGTTCAAGTTCTTGAGAACCTACGCACAAAAATATAGTTATTCACTATAAAAGGTTTAGTCAAACGCTAGAGAGTATATATATATATATATATATATATATATAGGAAAATACAAATAATAGCATTAATAAGATGATAACTAACGTATTATTTCCTTACAAAGGAAGAGCAAAATTAATTTTGCTTTTGCGTGTTTGTCATGTGGATTTTTTTTTAATTATTATATGAATTGGGTACATGTGGGAGGCGTTATTACTTTGATGATGTTTGTAGCTACGTACGTAATATGTTAACTCTACTCGATAAAAGTGAAAGTAGCTTACAAGTTACAATAACAAAATCTCAGGCAGCCTTATTTCAGGGACGAAACGACCGAGTTACAAGTAGGGTTTGGGCCGGGGTTATTAAGATAAAAAGTAACCAAATTAATTAAAACAAAGGTGTGGGATTTGGACCAGATCCGTCCTTGGGTTTGAAAGAATGAGACAGGGTTCTGAGCCCATCCCTAACTTTTCAGCCTTATGTAAGTTAGTAGCAACTAGCAAGTTTGGAATGGTGGTAATTTACTCCAATAAAAGCTTCTACGTATAAACAATAAGATTAGAAAGAATCTGGAGAACGAATTGGTCAGGGGTCCGGTTTCTGGGTTGAATCGAACGGTTGGCCCGTTCTAATAAAAAAAAATTAAATTAAAAAAAATAAAAAACAGTCAAAACCGTTAAACGATTTGAACAGTTCAACCTCTCAAACCAATGATTTATTGACTAAATTAATGTTTTTTGACAAAAATCCGAGTTTAAGAAAAATCGAAACCGATCACATGACCGGTTAAAAGAATTGTGCATGTGCCTGGAACACCATACTCAAAAAATATGTGCAAATACATGGCCGTTAAAAGAATTGAAAAGAAAAAAAAAATAACAACAAATTAAAACTTTTATGTATAAATTATTTACGACGTATATATGCATGTGTATTACTATATAAAGCGGATGCCAAATCTACATCTTTTTTTTTTTAATCTTTTCTTTCCACTCTTAGTATCACGTGCACCACATGCAATGCACATGACTTCCTCACTTGTTATTTATAAGAGGGCCGGCCGGCCATTACTTATTATTGCACTGGTTAGGACATACGAACTGTATATAATCACTGATAATGTGAATTTGGCCAAGTGATAAGATTCCTCTGAGACTAAGGTTGTGTTTAGTTTGAAGGAAAAGGTAGGGAAAGGAAGGGAAAGGTAGGGAAACCTATATAAAATTTGTAAAGGTTTCCCTATCTTTCCTTTACTTTCCCCACTTTCCTTCAAACCAAATGCAGCCTAAAAGCGAAGAGCCACCAAGTAAATTGAGAATCTATTTCTTCATGCGATTTGTGCTCAACTTGAATTACATTCATGAATCAACCTAGCTAGTTTCCTTCACTGACAACCAATGTTAATGATTTGAAATTTTGCCCCATTTGTTTGTAAGGCTCAGTTTGGAAAGAGTACAAATGTAAATATGTACAGCGTAAATACATACAAAATATAAGGTTCTGCACTCTACATATTTGCATTTGTACTCCTTTCAATCTCAGCCTAATGTGCACTAGTATAAATGCATGAAAGTGCAAATGAAAAAAAAAATGCAAATTCTGATTCACTTTGGCTTTGGGCTTTACTTTGATTAATTAGCTTCAGGTTTTATTTTACTTCATCTACCACACAAATAAACCAAACAAGGAAGAATCTGACAAAAAAATGAATCAGAATCTGCACTAAAATAACCTGCATCAGTGTAAATGAAATTGTACATGAAGCCTTAGGTTCAGTTTGGTTGCAGCACAATTTCATTTGCACTAGTGTACGTAAAAGCATGGGAATATATGCAAATAACTAGGTTGAGTGTAAATTCTAAGATGTATAATTTTTATGAAAGAGAATAGGTATGAAGAGGATTATTTTTATGGAATTGGGTAAGAGCATGATGACGTAGTCTCCACTTTATATGATAGAAAATTGGTACAACTGAGGTGAGATGGTGCAAATTTTTCATCAGTTTTTTGGATGCAAAATTGATACAAGTGAGTGTAAATAAGCATGGGATGCAAACAAACACAAACTTAAAATTCTTTTGCTAATTATCCAAAACCAGAGGTTGTATTGATTGGGTCATTCAATCTAATGGCTGCATTGGAATTGGGATACATCTGCCAATAAAACAAGTTCCAATATTCTACCAACTTGATCTGACACCGTACATCTTGTTATAAAACTGGAGCCCACCATATAAATGGGACCTGTGTGCCCTGTATGAGACAGATGTTGATGGTAGGGTGTTGGAATGCATTCTGTTGGCAGGTGATCCGGACTTGGATTACATGGGTGAAATTTTCCATGTATGTAAACAGAGGGTGACATGGACTAATGGTGGAAAATGTTATATTATATGTGCCACGTGTACAAATAAAATCGGGTAACAGGTTAACCTCCTTTTTTGTGATGATAATACACAAGTGTGGGTGTAGCTATCAATAATACATGGGTGGGGGAAGAAATGGGCAATTGGACAGTGAGATTGAGGGTTGAAGGGTGGTCTTCTGCTTTTCTCACCGACGGCCGACCCCCCCCCCCCCAATTATATTCCCTATGCCATTGCTTTCATGGAGTATCATCGACAGGAAGTTATTGGGGGCCCTACCAAGGATCTGACTTGGTACATTGAGCAATACATTGGCGACCACGAGCATCTCTCTCCCGCCATATCTGACGGTTTTGGGGTCCGCCGGCCCACTTTACCCTCCTCCCCAAGCATAGACGTCGAGGATGCTAATAGCTATTGAAAAATCCGGCCGGCCCAATCAAACCGTTATGCTTTGGTCTTAAAAATGCATGCCAAATCATGAATGGTAATTGGATGGATCATTGATATGCTTAGTCATTATACATGGAAGGCTTGGTTAAGTGTTCATTGTCTTACCTAAAACCGAATGGTGATGCCCTCCAAGGCTCCAATCCAAAGGAGATATGAATTCAAATCCGATAACTGCAGGCTCAATTAGCAAGGTTACCTAGCTAGTGGACCTCACACGTGTACTAAATTGCCCCACCACAAGCAATAAATCTACGAATAACAACAGCTCAGAGTAATAACATGTTTTAGGAACGCTGGAGACATAGTCCATTGCCTCGAAAGTTTTCAACTTTAGTAATATAATTATATATATTTAGCCCAACCAAAAGCTATCAACACATACAATAGAGTGAATAGAGACAGGCAGCACATTTTATTCAACGTGAGAACTCCCGCATGAACGTTATTAATTAATTAATATGTATTCGTTTTCTTTGCAAATAAGAATCATAGAGTGATTCTATTTTAGTGTTAGGTAAGTTAATATATGGATATTGTCCAACCACCACTACAAACACGAAATAAGCCTGCGAATTTCTTCACTTCACTACGACTCAGACCGGCACGACTCTTCTCCCGTCGGGTTTGGGTCGCTTCGGTTTAATCAGCGTATTAAACTTTTCTACCATTAGTATGACAGCAATAGCAATTAGCATGCATGAATATATATTTAAAAAAAATAAAAAGCTAGCTAGCCTGACTCTTCCGCACCACCAAGACTTTCCCTTTTATCTCTTAATTAACCAATTATTTTTCTATTTTCTTTCATTATATTATATATATATAGGGGTTTTACGACTCTCGTTTTCTCTCTCTCTCTTTCTACATGCAGGGAAGTCTCAAAAACTCTTATTTTTTTCCCCAAGTACTGCACCATAATATCACAAAGAACCTTACAGGTTAAGAAACTTTCCATGCTCAAAACCCTAAAAATTAATAAAACACAGAGAGAGAGAAAGAAAACAAAATAAATAAAAGCCCCTCCTTTATCTTAGAGAGAGAGAAAGAGAGCAAAATAAATAAAAGCCCCTCCTTTATCTTTCCTTCTCCTTCCCCCACCCCTCTCTGCAACTCTCTGGATGTGATTCTCCACCACCTCTCCGAAAACCCATCAACCTTTACAAAAGAGAAGATCAAATTAAAACGATGGTTTTTTCTTCGGTTCCTCTCTATCCACCCAACTGGCAGCAGGTAAGGTTTCTTCAATTTCTTTTTCGCAGCTTCTTCACTAAAAAAGCAATTTTAAAGACAAATATTCCTACCCTTTTGTTAGTTCCTGTTGAATATACCAGATATTTGATTTTTGCTTTTGTGTTTTACAGCAACCAAATCATCATCAATCTTCAAGTAGCACTGAGAATCCCCAGTTTCCACCACCGCCGCCGCCTCCGGCAGGAGGGGGCTCGGGCTCGATTAGACCTGGTTCGGTGGCTGATCGAGCCCGACTTGCCAAGCCGCCACAGCCGGAGGCTGCCCTAAAGTGCCCGCGATGTGAATCCACCAATACCAAGTTTTGTTACTTCAATAATTACAGCCTCTCACAGCCTCGCCACTTCTGCAAGACCTGCCGCCGGTACTGGACTAGAGGGGGTGCGCTGAGAAATGTTCCTGTCGGTGGAGGCTGCCGAAGGAACAAAAGAAGTAAAGGTAGCAGCTCAAAATCACCTGTGACTGGTGAACGTCACACTGGTCCTGGTTCAACAAGTGCAATCCCAGCAAATAGCTGCACCACGGATATAATAGGCCACATACAACCAACGCCACCATTGCAATTACCATTTATTTCCTCTTTACATCATCTTACTGAATACGCTCCTCCTGACATCGGCTTAAATTTTAGTGGAATCCATCCACCGGTAGCGGCTGCAGGGGGCGGTGGTGGGACTGATATGGATTTCCAGATAGCAAGTTATTCAGGTGGCGGTAGCTCCATTTTATCATCTGGAAGTGCGGAGCAATGGCGGTTGCAGCAAGTGCAGCAATTCCCTTTTCTAACCGGTTTGGAGCCTTCCGCGGGGTTATACCCATTCGAGGGAGAAAGTGCTGAACCATCGGCGTATGCTGGAGGTGCCTCTCAGCTTCGGACCAAGCCATCAGGCTCTGGGGTTACGCAGCTAGCTTCAGTGAAGATGGAAGAAAATCATGGATTGAATTTATCAAGACAGTTTCTGGGTATTCCAGGAAATGATCAGTACTGGGGTAGTAATGCATGGACAGATCTCTCCGGTTTCAATTCTTCTTCCAACAGTCATCTCTTATAATTTCGATCTTTCTTTTTCCCTATATCTCGATAAACCTCACCTTGTAGCTTCGTCTTCTCCATTAGTTAGTACAGCTTCCACTAAAGAAAATCAGACTTGAAGAGAAATGGTTCCCATTCAATCACCTTCCTTAACTCGGTAATTCCAATTCCAGGAGTCTAAGATGCCGAAACAACAAAAGTGGATGGAGGAACCTGTCTCTTCATGATCTACCGATGAAGAACCTAGAAGTGGTAGGTTTCCCTTTGTTTTATTTCTTTTTTTTTTTTTTTTTGTTATTTTTTTTTTGTGTATTCTATTGGTATGTTTACAGGAGTGGGTGTATGAGTTCATGGATTTTGATATCTAACATGAAGGACTAGTTGTTAGAATTGATCAAAGCACTGTAATGACTAGTGAAGTTTTTTCAATGGAGTTCGTTCGTGATAAATCCATCTCAGTCCCCTCTTTTTCCCTACATTAGCATCAGTTCAGTGAAGTTGACAAACTGCATTTGCCTGATCTCCACACACTTGCAGAATCAACCCTACCTATACTATCAGTAATTATTGATGAATCTGGCATTTTATTCAGGATGCAAAAGAAAACTCGTGGTTCAGGTGGTTGATGGAAGTAGCATCAATTGTGAAGAGCCAAAAGCCTAAAACTTTTGTAGGAGTGTATGCATTCTCATCTTCCGTTGTCAACTCGTGCATATGTTCAGTTGCAATTAAAGTCTGAATCTTAAGCTACTAGGGAAAACCACTGTATTCTAGAATGACTCAATGTTCATACTGACTACTAAACTGATTCGTCATGCAGGGGGAAGACTCTCTCTCTCTCTCTCTCTCTCTGTGTTACCGTATGGGGGAAGCATGTTAGCCCCATTATGAGTACAGAGACCTAGAAATTAACTCCCTCCCTACTAGCAAAAGCAAATTTAGAGTAGAGAAAGAGAATTGTTGTTATTGTTAATTTTAATGCTTTGTTAGCTTCTTCCATGTCAGGACTCAGGAGGGGGAATTTCATGTTCTTGCTTAGATCCCGGGGAAATTCGAATTCCTCAAATTTTTCCCTCGGGAGAAATACTGGAGAGAGTAGAGATCTTTACTATCGCAGTTTCACCGATAAATTGTTTTTTTCCTTTGCATGCAAGTTTGTGCATATGCGTGCACGTAGTATATATGTGCTGCATCGAGACTGAAAGAAGGTGAGGATTTAATGATTTTGTAATAATAACAAGCTTCCAAATATATACCAGTTATAATATTTTAACGTCCTCACTTTCTTTTCGTTTTGTTTTTACTGGGAGAATATAGAATGCGCACTCATTTCGTTTGTTTGTTGTTTCTGGTGAGTTGTGGAGAGAAGTGGTGAAGGGGGAGAGAATCTGTAGACACTAGATGGTGGTAAAAGACGCCAAAACCCCATTCAAACTCAGGCCAACATAAATTCAGAACCTTACATGAATGAATGACTCTTGGATTTCTTTGGAAGAAGAATATATAGTTTAAGTTACCGGCCGGCGACAGTAGAGTCAAAATAAAGCAGAGAAGAATATCTCAAAATTTGACTTGATGAGACTCCTTCCCTCTACTCGATCATTCTCTTTCTTCTTCTTGAGGTGGGCAAGTTGAAAAGAACAGTACTTGGTTCTGGTTGGACTCTCCAGTTCCATTTTTCTTAGAAATGTGATGATCAGAATGTAAACTCTTGTGAAATCGAAAGCCAGACCTGCATCGAATCCACTTCCATTAATTGTTAGTTGTTAGTAACCAGTAACCAGTAAAACCATCAAATTATCCTATCAAAAAAGAAAGATAAAAAAAAATAAAAAAGAATAAATTAAACGAAAAAGTGATCATCAAATGGGAGCATTCAAACTAAGTAGAGTCCGTGTGGACCCCCGGCAGGGCGTGTTTTCCCCTGACTTGCTGCTATACTCATAAAATTTGAAAACTAATAAGATTTTCAGTTTTCCAGCCAAGAAGTCACCAACAAGTGGGGTTCAGGGGGGCTTTTCCCATATGAATATGTTCTCTCGACTGATTATCATTTGTCCACCGCGTTTGTGTAATTTAATCTTCTCGATCCAACAATATAAAAGGCAGGTTCGAATGACTAATCATCCAAACACGATTTATAGATGTATAGTTGTTATTGTTAGTTTAATCCACGTCATGTAATCAATCGTCTCGAAAGAAAGGCATCTGGGTTGGGACTAGCTTTCGCAAGGACCAAGGCTGTTTAGTAACAAGGAATAAAGCGAAGTAATCCAAACTCAGTAAACGAGAGCCGTCAAAAAGCAAACATCCCACCCCGTCCTCTCTCTTGGTTATTGTCACTGCAACAATGGCGGAGGATCGTCTGTTGGTCGGTTTTATACAGTATACGTACAGTAGATGGCACTACTATTAATCAGATATTAGTTATCTCGAAATTGTCTGATACGATAGAAAGTAAAAGGAGGGAAAAGAACAAAGTTTGGAAGGGATTTGTTTGTTTTCTCTTCCCATTCTATGAGGAGGAAAAAAGAGGGCAGAGTTGTTATTAGTTGTGTAGTGTAATGGTTATGGTGGTTGTACGAAGAGCAGAACAGTCGAAGGAAGAGGGCTCGGAAATCCAAGCGTTGAGTGTATGTCCATGTTATTGTTGACGCCCCACATGGATAGGGGTGAGATGTTGTTCTCTCTACTTTCAGGGCAGCTTTCGCTTTTGCGACTCTCTCTCTCTCTCACTCTCACTCTCAGCACCCGAATAGGTAGGTGATTGAAGAAAGAAAGGAAAGGAAGAAAGACACTCAGATTCCATGCTCCTCTGAGTTCTGAGTCCTCACGTTCTCCCACATGTGCTCAATCATATATATGTGGAAGATTCTCGGACATTTCTTAAACCCTGATTGGATTGGATGTGGGGATCTCTGGTTTTTACTAAGATGCGCCTAGCCCGCCCATTCTTCTTTTTCTTCTCTTCTTCTTCTTAAGCATTATCTTCTATTTAAAGATCAAATATGAATACCACCACCCATGCACCTAAGGCTGTGTTTGGAAAGGATGCAGATAACTGTCAATGCAAATATATAGAGTGTAAAATGGTTGATATAAATTGTAAAGTTGGGTTAGTTTTGCACGGACAAATTTAACTTCTTGCCAAACAGACTTTTAGTTGTAATGGATGCAAATATGAATTTTGTTGTTGGTCATAATGGACTGAGGACAACACTATAATTCTATTCCTGAGCCGAGGGCTGAGTGAGGGGTCCGAGGTCTATCGAGGCCGAGGGTTGGTAGGTCAGACCTGAGAAAAGAGAAGACGTCAGATGCCCCGGGTGCTAACCCAAGGCGAGGACTCTGATGATTAAGTTAGTACGAGTGCAAGACTAGGTGGACGAGGCCTGAGGCAAGGATACTCAGACGAGGCCACGAGAGAGATAAGGGAGTTCTTAACAGTCAAGAGTCTAGATGCCTACCTTGAGAGTGTTGCTCCCTATTTATACTTGAAGCCGCCTGGAGGTAGGTGGGCTTGGATGGCCAAGATGCGGCCCAGCCCTGAGAGGTGTGGTCATCCAAGGCCTCCGCGTGCGGCCGCTTCATTGGCTCCACGTCGCACGCCAACCTTTGTATTGAACACGCCTTTATTGGGTCCACCCTGGGTGCCACTGTCTGCCGCGTTGGTTTGGGCCATGTACTCCTACATCAAATTTGAATAAAACATATGCTCTTTTTTATCAAAAGCCCATTTGAATGCAAATTTACTTCTCTTTTATTAATATACTTTTACATCTTATTATCAATACAAATATGTATTGGTTTGTCATTTGTCGATGCATAAATATAACATTGCCAAATACAGGCAAAAATGAACCGAAATACAAATTTATCCTAAACCAGGATTTACACTCCATTTGCATCTTTTCCAAACGTAGCCTAAATATGCATGCATGGATAGACCTTGCTTCAAAACTTTTAAAACTTTGAGACGATAGAAAGAAAAGACATGAATCCTTTCCATACTTATAAAATTAAAAAAATAAAATAAAATATAGAATATAGTATATATAGGTCATATCAATATACGCGAGTTGTGTAATGAGCCAGGCCTGGTCGAGCCGGGCTGTGGGGCAGGCAATGGGCCAGTATGATTTTTTTAAGAAAATTTGAAAAATAATGAAAACTCAGATAGATTAATAATATAGACAATGTATTGAAAATTTCTTAAAATTTTATTTCAGATGTATACATTCATTTGCTTATACCGCAGACCGTAAACCCTTGGCTCAGCCTAGCCCTGGGGGAACGACTCATCAGCTGGTGGGTCAGCCCGTTTTACACCTCTAATATGCTCCAATACCCAACTTTTATGATTGATTCTTATTTGTCCTTAATAACATGTAACTTACTTGAGATAATTAGAAATTGAAGTATTATAATTAATTTCTACAAACAGAATGCGGTTAACAATATTTATATTACTATGAATTTTTTTGTAACATATATACTCTTTCTTTGTTGGTATTGGTCAACCATATACACACACAAATACAAATTTATTATAAAATTTCAAGTCGCTTCAAAAAACAATTATAAACTTTTAAGTGACAGCCATCATCCAAAATCAAAATGTGCCTTACAATAAACACTTCTTTTCTTTTATTGATCATGGTTAGGGATGGATTTGAGCTGAGCCGAGCTGAATATTTAGGTATTTGAGCTCAACTCAGCAGCTCAAGCTTGATTCGTTCTAGAAATACAGGCTCGAGTTTGGCTCAAATAAAAAAATCATATATTCAAGTTCAATTCAGCTCGAGCTCGACAATGAAATCAGCATGTAATGAAAACACTGCAAGTTAGCATGGGCGGTGCGGTGTGGTGGTCTTTTTGGTTTTGGGAGCCAATCAGTCCTTTTAATTTTGAACTCTAAGAGCTGTAGAAAGGACAAAGAAAAACCC
Source organism: Nelumbo nucifera (assembly GCF_000365185.1). The sequence goes on along the minus strand of NW_010729083.1, from coordinate 2,112,939 downwards.
AAAATCATGAAGAAGAAGAAGAAGAAGAAGAAGAAGAATCTGAGAGATTGAGATTGTGAGAGGTGAGAGGTAACAATACCATCGAGCGTTTGTCAGGCATCGGTTGTGAGAGACTGAGAGGCTGAGAGCTGAGACTTGACTGAGAGCTATGAGTACTGCTAGTCCACCGGCGCTAGGCGTCAACTCGACTAAGTCTGAGAGTGAGAGAGCTTGAGGGTGAGGTAGGGTCTCAGGCTCGCACGCAGGCCACAGCTCGCAGGCTCGCAGAGTTGCAACTTTGTAGGGAGAGGGAGGGTTGAAACTGAAAGGGTTTCTAGCTTGTTTGATTGATTTTTTTCCCTTTCTCTTTGGTTTGGTATTTGGTAATTGCTTTCTTTAGAATGTGAATGAGGCCACCATACATATGTATCCCCACCGATAAGATTCTTTCTAGAAGCATAATATGTATAATAAGTGTTATATACACATAAATCTATATATATACCCCCAATACATATAGGCTCGATTAGGCTCGCGAGCTTAACGAGCCGAGCTGTATCTTATTTGAGTTCGGCTCGAATAAAGTACGAGCCACATATAGAGCTCGAAGCTCGACTTGGTCCGAGCCAAGCCGAACTTTTCACGAGCCAAACTTGAATAGCTCATGAAAAACTCGATTCGTTTTCACCCCTAATTCATGACTGAGATCAAAGTAATAAAAAACACCAATCGGGCCGGTTGAACCATAATCCCAACCCTAATTCCCATGGTGAGTCATTGTGATTGAATTGTAATAACAATGGTTTAGATAGTCATTTTATTGCTTATTGCAAAAACTAGGTAATGTACAATGCACATTGAACTTCCACGTCGATTGTTTATACAAGTTGCAACGAACTAATTAAGCTTCAAGTTATTGCAAATTTGTGCTTAAACTTATATCTCGTATGGTTTATTAATTAATTTTAGCTTCAATGCATATGAATTCTGTTTGTCAGTTGTATATTTCTCTTTGTTAAATTAATCCAAATCTATTTTAATGTTAAAATATTCTCCCCCCTCCCCACCTTGGGTTTGTAAATTGAAAATTTTGCAAAATATATGTGAGTTTATTGGTCGATTGTTTTTATTTGTTGCTCGTCCATTGCACCACCCCCACTACGTACAACAGATCATTTTCAAAAGAAAAAACTACGTACAATAGATTACACGGAGCCTGCGTAAAGAAGCACTAAAAATGTCTTTCGCCTCACTGCAATAATGCATTTTAATTAAATATGCTTGGGTGAATTATGATATTAAGCTTTGTTCTTGTTTATACTAAAACAAAATTAATTTAATTATGAAACCCTTATGTCCCACATGTTATAACGAGACAGAGGTGTTTGACAAATGTTTGAAGATGGATACTTTGCTATAAATAAAGTAGATAGATGGATTAATTTCACTAAAGAGTATAGGAAATATAGGTTCGTTTTCAAAAGAGAAAAGGTTTAGAGGAATCATCAATTATGCCTCTAATCGAGGAGGTTACATTTAATTGGCATCTAAAGAACTTAGAAGGGGACTAGTAACATCGCCAGTGAAAATCAAAAGATAGCCCTGTTTATGTAATTATAAAGACAAAAATTAATTTATAAGAGGATTTTTCTCTAAAATTTCAAAACTTTACTCCAAGTGGAGGGATGATCACCTTAAATTTTATTAACTATTTATCAAAAAAATAACAAAAATACAGTCGAAGACATAACCAGCCTTGCTCCTAATTAAACCCAGGGAAACAAAACTCTCCTTCACAATCAGCACAAACCCATACAATGATACAAACCAAGAGATAACAAACCTAAAATTAAAACAATCATCTAATCCTTGCATTTGGCAAATCAGTTATATTTGATCATGAATGAGCAAGTTTCTAATCCTCTTTGAGAGATCGTTAATATGAAAATAAGTACCAAAGGATCCATATCTGTACATGATTCAGTGCCTCCATTAGCAAGGAAATCCCCTGATGATTTACTTTCCCTGTAAATGTAAATATGACGAAGATATCATGATTTAAGCATAAAACTTAGTACTATTTAGTTATTGCTTCATAACTTAGTACTATTTACTTCATGACCTTGAACATCTTTCAACAAATTTAATTAAAATATAGGTCACGGGTCTCTTCTAGTAATGATACTGAAAGAACCTTGAGCAATCAGACCAGTCGATTGATTGGTTGCCATTTCTATATATTAGTTAATGGATGGGTTATATTTTTCAGGGGAAATTTTATGATACGAAAAAGATATGATATGAAAAGAGTTTTGACGAATCAAAACCCATCTATGAATTTTGATAAATAACACCTGATTCGCTATCACATTTATGATTCTAATTTATTGGTTAGTTGTTTTTCTGATATCATATATTTTCCATATTATAGTCAAACCCTGTGTTCTTTTCAGTTTTTTTAGAATAGCTAAAAACAGTATGTGTTTTCAACAATAATTGCCCAACAGAGATCTCCTCCCAACAAAAAACGTTCTAATATGATATTCTGCATATCTCATATATGGTGGACACCGGATGTTTGGGTTCCAAGTCGTATGGTGCAGTGTTTTTGAATCGTCGTTGATCTGGATGATCGAATCGATCAGACAACCAGTTTCATTTCACCATTATTTGTTTCTTAACAAAAAATTATCGACTTGTTTAATAATCCATCGATCCGGGTGGTTCAATAATGACCCGATTGATTCAAACAACAGTTTTTGGCCTTTTTCATTTTAATGATTTTTTAAAAGTTTTTAATTTTTTTAATTGGAATGGACCATCCATTCGAACCAAACAATCGAACTGCTGACCCAGAAACCAGTGGCGAAAGCAGTTCTGGTTTTTTAAATCATATCAATGAGAAGTACAAAACAGATCAAGTTGGAAGAATGTTGGCACTGCTTTTATTGGGAGCAGATTTTGAGTTTAATTTAAGGTGTGCTTTCCAAGTCTGGATTTCCTATCCACGACAATTCTACCCACACCTAACCACATAACATTGTAGTCACATATGGAGAACATCTTATCCTCTTACATTGTCATTATGCACGGGAAGATATTCCCAATTAATGAATGTGGGTAGACAGACAGAGGTAGAGTTGTTCTGGGCTAAGAGATCTGGAGTAATGTTTTCCTAGCTTTGCGTGATGATCAGGTAGGAGTGGGGATTTGCTGTGAACAAATGCTGTATGTAGCCTATCAGAGTTGGACAATTGTCCCGTAAAAATGCACATAAGGAACAATTTAACTTATAGGGAGGTCCAAAGTGTAATAAAAGCGGAGGCTGAATCATTTTTGCCTCTGAATTGTAGACCACTGATTCAACCATGTGGGTCGATCATAAATACATATTTATCAATAAATAATATTTAATTATATTCTATATATAATATATGTATTATTTATATTTTTAATTCATAATTTTCATTTGTGAAAAATGCTAAAATTGTAATTTAATACCAAAAAAAGGTTTTGTTTTGATGAAAATAGTAGACCAATTAAGGTGCTGGGACGCATAGATGTCGGATATTTGATATACACATTGAATGTGCAACTTGTAACCAAGTGATCGAATCAAGTGGGCGAATGGTTCAACCACCGGCCTGAATGAAACAGTTTATTATTAAATCAACAATTTTGAATAAATAAGAGGTTTTAGTGAAACTAAACCCATAAGTATTGCCCGGTTTGACACAGTCCAGATGAAGGCAAAGGCAGGTTGAAAACACCGAATAAAAAGGGTGCGGATCTGCTAGAAACAAACAAAACAAATCAGAAAATAATTGATGAATTAATTAAATAGGGTCGCCCTCATGTGAGATGTCAGCCTGATTTTTAATTGTTAACGTCGGATTAGAATCCACTTTAAAACCCACAAACTGGTTCTGACAGCAGTGGTGGGAGTGCATGGTAAAAGCCTAAAAGGTAATGGACAGAGTCGTGCCTCATTGAAGGCAGACCAGACTTGGGCTTTCATACATCCTCCATCCATCCTTGATAAAAAGTGTTTTGTTTGTGGGTCCATCTGCTTTTTTTTCAAGGCTTTCAAGTACATATTAGTGCTTAGTTGTTGTTTATGGACTAAGCTCATCTTCAAATACAAATCATTCTGCTAGCTCCACAATGAGTTTGGATTTTTCGAAGAATACAAATTAAGCTGCATGGAACACACCTTCCATAGTTACGTTGCACAGTTGATCATCTTCTCTATACATTTATGCTGATACAGACTACTTTTTTAAGACCTTTGGAGATGCGGATCCAATTAATTATAATACATTTGGCACACAACTACTGTTGTTGGTCCATAGTCCACACAATAACAATCAATACATATCTCATTCTCCACTCTCTAGTCCAGTGGTGTATTAGCTAGTATCTTATTATTTCCCTTAATTAACCCATCACAAATATAACTTAAAAATTTTCTTTAATATATAAATTTTAATTTGATTCAATTATATATAAATAAATAAATTGAATTGGATCACCATCTGCAGCACTATCTAGAATCGCTTTCTTGAATAGGGTAAAGGAGACGTGCATTTGTGCGAGAAAATTCAGGGTGCATGTACGAAACTGCAGAATCAGTCAGGACAAAACCATATATAGCTAGTGAACACCTATTACTTAATTTCTTTCGAGTTTCGGCTCACCAAATTAATATTAATGTATTATGGACTTGGTAATGTGGTAAATTAAGTCTGATCTGCCAAACCTCTTGCCTTTGTATCAACTTTTATCCTGATTGTCTGCACTTGAATTGGTTGAAAACTCGTCTACGTCTGTTTGCGGCACCTCAAATCAAAAGTGACTACTGATGACTCTCGGCTATTCATCAACCCAACTCACATTCTCCACCAGCAGATGTCCAGGTTGGAAATATCAGGATTGAATGGTTATTCTGACAAGTTGTTTGCACAAGAGATCCAAAAGAGCTAATATACCAACCTTTCTAGTGGGCAGTTCAACTGGTTTCTATGAAATGTGGCAAATAAAACTACGATTGGGCTGGGCTTCTCTTCGTTGCGTGGTCCATTTGCCGAGCGAAAAGTTGGAAAAGGTAAACTTAAAGGTGAGCCTAGACCATAGAGCCAACCTAGATTGGATTGGGGGAAGTGAATATATGACCACCAATCCATAATTTCAATTGGGCTTTCCTATTTAGAGGGAATTTACATATCTCCTTTTTTTTCTTTTCTAATTTTACTTCTTTGTTTTAAGAATCTAATCCATTAGAATTTTGTCCATGTAACAACATGATCATCTTTATAAAATTCCTTGGACTTGTTTGTATATATTTTTCCTTAGCAATGGCCTTTACATTTTTGCTTTTAGAGTTGGGCTTAACCAACGCCTATTAGTTTGGGGCAAAGGTCAACATAATTTCTTGAATTGGGTGTGGAGTTGAAGTTGGAGAGATGTGAACTCTGGGTGCTCACGGTTTGGGTAACCGAACCGTGGGCTTTTTCTTGGATCGAATTGGTACCATCAGTTTTTGAAAAATCGGTAACTGAAAGCGAATCAAAATCAGTCGGTTAATCGGTTGGCCAGTTTGGTTAATCGTCAATTCAGTTCATCGATTTTTTGAATTTTTGAATTTTTATAATATATATTATAAATATATATAAAATGGTATATTTTAATTAATAAATAATATATCATATACTACAAATATATATATATATATTTATATATATAATGCATATTTATTAATTTATAATATGTAAAAAATATATATAATATATAATATACATAAATATCTATAAAATATATAGAAATATATGTATACTAATCGGTTCTGTTCATCGCCAGTTTTCTATATTAGTTAACCAAAATCGAACTTGTACCTTTGGTTTTTTAAAAACACCGAACCAATCGATTTGATTAACTGATTTTTTTGTTCGGTTTCAATCGGTTCGGTTATATGCTGTAATTAATTTGTATGATGTATGATCGGAAGGAAACGGTTTTATTTATGACCGGGAATGGGATGAAACAAAATCAGTATATAGCAGTGGATTTCTTAGCAACCCTTATACATCCAAAAACNAGTGGATTTCTTAGCAACCCTTATACATCCAAAACCAAAAAAAAAAAAAAAAAAAAAAAAAAAAAAAATCCAAAAGCCCCGCTAAAATTTCTATCCCGCACAAAAGAAACCCCATTCCCTCGTCTTCCTTTCAACTGCTCCAGCGAAACCCCTCAAACTTTTCTCTTTGCTGATTCTAGGTTATCAACCCTCTCTCCTTCATCTCTCGCATTTCCTTTGTTCGGCAGCTGAGAGTAACTGAACTGAACTAAGTCACCGATTTCTCTCTCCCCCATTCTTCTTCTTTTCTTTTCATTTTCTCTCACTTATTTTCTTTTCATTCGTCCCTTGCTGTTCTACGGAAAACTAGACACCATCAAACCCTTTTCTTTTCCGGTTCCAGGATTCCAACCCTCTCTCTCCCTCATCTCTCGCCACAACGTCCTTCGGCAGTTGAGAAGAACCGAACTGAACTAAACTTTGGGGCAAGGGAAGTCACGGATTTCTCTCTCTCTCTCCCTTTTCTTTTTTCTTCTTTGGTTCATCCCATGTTTTTCTGCAGGAAACTAGACCATCCAAGGAACCATTTTCGAGCACACTCTCATCCCTACTAATGGTCCCTTAAAAGTGATTTCAGCAGGCGTTTCAAAGACACCTCAGCATTCTCTTATGCTATCTGCATTGAAACTCCAATTGTACACTATAAGAAACAAACTCTCCACTCTCCACTCCATGAGAGAAAGAAAAATCTACTCTAGAATATTAAATATATAAGAATTGCCCGTTTCATTTTGAAGACAAAAGTCCCTCGGCAATGCAAAGTGTCAAGTATGAGATTGCCACCGTATTTCATGGAGTGGATCAATTTAAAAGACATCTATCTCAATTTTTATCAGAGGAGGGTAAGCATTCGTTGTGGGCCCAGACATTTGCATATGTTATCTTCATATCTTTAACTGTTTTTTAAACATATGAACCTTAGGTGTTTGTAAAATATCTTGTTTTGGTATTGCCTATTTCAATTTAATATATAATTTGATGCATATCTTACACAATCTAACCTTTATTTATATTTGCTTTCCTTGTTTCTTCTGCAGATTGAACAAATACAAGAGTGATAGAAAGACATTGTTGAAGATATTGAACATCAATATTTTACATTTTTTTTTTTGTGATTTATTATCATATGTAAAAAGAATTTTGTGTTTTTTATAATATTAATGTATGAAAACCATGTTAAAACGTACCTTTATTTTTAATTAATATATTAGCTTTTATTAAATTTTATTTGAAATCTTCATGTGGTGTTAAAATTGAACAAGTGCTAATTAGGTTGAATAAATTGCAGATCTATAGCGGCATGTATATCCACCTTTCATCTCATATAAATTTTCTTTTATATCTGCCGCTCTCATCAAAACATAGAGTTATAGTGGCGAATATATTTGCCGCTATGTATTAATGGCGAATATTTATGGCAGAGATATCCGCCGCTATAGGCGAAATGATACATCTATAGCTGCGGATATATAAAATGGTGACAATTAGATAATCTTTTAGCCGTGGGTATATGCATCGCAAATAACAAATTTTCCTCTTTTATTGATGACTTATAGCGGCGGCTTTTTTATACGCCGCTATAAGCTATAGCGACGGTGCATACAGCAACCGTAAGGGATTCGTCGCCAATCCACACCACTAAGGACCTATAGTGGCGGTTTTTTGGATGTATAGCGGCAGAATGCCGGTTTTGTTGTAATGCACCCCTCCACCTCGAGTAAAGTTAAAAAAATAATAATTCGCTTACTAGTTATTCCTTTTTTTATTAAGTGTAGAGAAAATTCCCAATTAGTACCATGTACTTTGCGCTAGTGCCACTTTGGTCTCCAAACTTTAAGATGAGACAATTCAGTACCTAAACCTTTGAAATGTGTCAATCCAGTACCTACCATTAACCAACTATTTAATAGCATTTGAAAAAGACACAACTTTCTTGAATAGAAGATGCAGGGATTTGGAATTGTTAATTTTTTGTCAACGTTTGAATGGTTGATAAAGAAAATTAGATGACACTCGAGGGGCACTTGTGTCCTTTTCAAATGCTATTTAACAGTTAATTAACAGTTGATTAACGGTAAGTACTGAATTGATACAAAGTTCAAATACTAAATTATTGCATCTTGAAGTTCAAGGATCAAAGTGGCACTAGACCCAATGTACAGGTTGGGAATTTTCCCTTAAAAATATAAAACAAAAAATTTCTTTTTTTTTCTTTTTTCCGTCCGACCTGACAATACAACTCATGGATACAGTAGACTTGGCAATGAAAGGGCTAATGCAGTGAAATCCCCATTGTCAATGAAATGAAATTGCCATCGTCATTAAGATTCTGCCGTGGAGGGGATAAGAATATTGCCTTTGATAGCAGTGGCCCAAAGCTGCACGTATTTGTGTAGCATGTTTTGCCATTTGGTCCGTTGGTTAACATATTTCGATACGATGCTTTTGATACGGGGAATATCTTATTGTATCCTTTATTGTAGACCAATACATCTATTTTAAGGGGTTTTAGGAAAATATGTTTTTAATAATTAGATAACATAAAAATGGGCCCCTCTCTAAATTTAAAAAACTATAAAAAAAAATTATTATGCAGAAAAGATATGGTACCGAAAGAGTTTTGACCAATCAAAACCCACTAATGAATTTTGATAAACCTAAAAAATAAAATTCATACTATTCAAAGTATTGATACACCCTAGCTGTTTGGCATCGGTGCTGAGAACACTATATTGTTTTCTCAGAAAAATGGTACTGGACATGTGAAGTTATAAGAACCATTTTGGAACCGGTGATTCCACATAGATGTTTTCTAAGAAAACAGCACTGTTTTTGTTTGGCACCAGTGCTGGTAGCAATGTTTTCTACATTGGTCTATATTATCTAACATCTAAGATGATGCCATATTATTGCACCACAGGCAATAATACACCATTTTCTCAAAAAACACTGAATTTAGCATTGTTCCATACCATGTTTTTTCGATTTTCAAGGCATGGTCTGAAACAACATTTTTTCTAGAAAAATAATACCAAACAAGAGGGCATTGTTTGAAGCATTGCTTTCTTTGATGTGGCACCTACATGGCACTGTTTTCTTAGAAAATGGCATTGATGCCAAACATCGCTCTCATATATCAGGGGTGTACCTTGGTCTTGAGTATATTATTGTGAATGTCATCATCGTCAAACCAGCACCATAGAGTTCTACCTACCCAAGCCATTAGGATTTTGAGAAGCCCAGGTTGTTAATGTCGGATGATTTTCTTTCTAAAAAGGCTAGGCTTTTAATGTATAAATTCAACACATAATGTTGTGGTACGAGGAACGTTTAAAAAACCAGACCGGCCTGGCCAGTTGAACCATGACCCAGGGCCCTGACTGGTTCAGACATATCCCAATAATTGAACTTGCTCAAAACCCACTAACTGGCCGATTGAACTGGAAAACCGGTGAATCAGTCCTGATTTCATGAAACCACCCAGATCTATCATAAGTGAAATTTTAATAGCAAGATTTGAACTAAAAACCTCTTATTTTCACAAATTACTTAATTACCACTAATCCACCTTTTTACTTTTACTAATTAATGATTATTTATTATACATATTATATTATTATGCACGTATTTTAAAGAAAATGCAAGTTAAAAGGCTTAAACCCTAGTCATTTGATTTAAAATTTAAAAAACTTATTCTCCATCCACCATATCTAATTACATTAAAAACTATAAAATATATTATATATAATATTTATATGGCCCGTAGTATATATATATGCCACATCATCACAGTTTGACCCCAGTCAAACCTCTAACCCGTGAATCTCTCCCTTCTCCGGTTTTATGCCCAATCTAGTTCTTTGAACATTGGGTATGTGAGACTAAAATTGGTAGGGCAATAACATAATATATGCAAATTTATAATACTTATTTTGAATTGTGAAACTGCAATTAAAAAGGGAGAATGACAGTTCAGCCCAGCATCAGAATTTTTAGGCCCAAAGTACAGTTGGGGTGGGTGCCAACTTGGAATTGATGCCAATTCACAGGCGGGCATTGGTGTATAGAGTGGGGGGTTTTGACATTTTGAATGTCTATAACTCTGCAATGGAATTTAGAAATCTGCATTGGGCCTATCCGTACTTTTCTGATTAAAATTATGGAAAATTTCCAATTAGTATCCTAAACTTTGGGCCTAGTGCCACTTTGGTCCCCAAACTTTAAAATGCGACAAATAAGTACTCGAACTTTCAAAGCATGACAATCCAATACTTGTTGTTAATTTACTATTAATCATCCGTTAAGCGGCATTTGAAAAAGAAATAAATGCCCTTCAAGTGTCATCTAATTTTCTTTATCAACCATCCACCAAACATTAAAAAAAAAAATTAACAATCCAAAATCCTTACCTCTTCTATTCAAGAAAGTTGGGATCATTAGAATGCCCACTCAAATGTGACCCTAACTTTCTTGAATGAAAGAGGCAAGGATTTGAGACTGTTAATTTTTTGTTAACGTTTAAATGGTTGATAAGCAAAATTAAATGACACTTGAAAGACATATGTCTCTTTTTCAAATACCACTTAATAGATGTTTAACAGCTAGTTAATAGTAGGTATTGGATTGTCATGTTTCGAAAGTTCAGGTAATGAATTGTCGCATTTTAGGGACCAAAGTGGCACTGGACCCCAAGTACAGGATACTAATTGAGAATTTTCCAAGCTATGTTTGGTTTGAAGGAAAATGTAGGTAAAGGAAGAGAAAGGTAAAAAACCTATACAAGATTTGTAAAGATTTCCCTACCTTTTCCTTCAAACCAAACATAGCCTTTAAAATTTTTAGAAACCATGACCAGGGGCACGGGCAATAAAAGAAGGAAGCATAGGAAGAACATCACTCACCCCAACTGGGTTCATCGGTGACCCATCTAATACATTGTCTCGCATTTTAAATGGATATTTCTAGGACTTTCTTTCTTTCTCTTTTATATTGCCTAGTTTTATTGGACAGAAGAGGAATAAGAATCAAAGAAAGTGGAGATGGAGACCTGGCATGGCATGGCAAGGCAAATGCTGAGGCCACAGAGTGCTTTATATGAACCTTCCAGATTGCAAATGGAGAGTGAATGCTAAGTTTATGCGATGGAATAAAGGCAATATATTCCTTTTTCTTATTTCAGATTTTATGAAAATAAAACACTCTTATCTTTTTCATTTAAAACTATAAAATGGGTCAATGGGTAGCTGGTGAATAGTGGTGAGTAGCAGCCTTGTCGTTGGGGTTGCACTGACAAGGGTTTCATCCTCTCCCAGGCTTCCAGCGATTAAGGGCATGGAATTCATATTTGAGTTCCTGTTCGAGCGATTAAGATCTCAGACAACATTCAAGCTGGAATCATTGGGCTCTACGAAACCGGAGGAGTTTGGAAACACAACCCTCTTGTTAAAATCAACGATGCTTTTCTCCGAGCAAACCGTGATTTTGATTTGGTGATCTGGGTTCTGGTATTTGGGGAATTAAATATTGGAACAGATCTGCCGGAATCAAATCGGTGATAAGTCGGGGTTGACAAGAAACCAGCAGATCCAACTTATCACCGATTTGCTTTCGAATCAGGTCCATATTTAATTCCCTAAAGACATGAAATACCCCAAATAACCATATCAAAATTCGATCTGCTCGCAGAGGGCAGAGGCGTTGTTGATTGTTTTCAAGAGGGTTATCTTTCCAACCCTCCTGATGTGGTGTCATTAGAGTCCAATAATTCCAGCTTGATGTTCTCTGAAGTACTGCACATCTTCTCAAACATCAAATCCACGACCTTAATCGTTCTGAGGGGAATTTCTTCTCCGGAAAGCCACATCACCGAAATTGTTGGTTTTCTGACTCCAAATGCAGACAATCTGCTTTCCGGAACGGCCGTTTCTTCGTGGTATCGGCGTTGATCCTCACGGCAGTTTTTTGTTTCCTCTATCTGCAAAGTTTTAGCAATATTCCTGCCTTTTTCTGACCAATTTCCGCCTCAGAGATGCTATAGGAGTGATACATATGAACCTATCGCTATCGCTTGTAAACGGGACGATTGGCAAAATATGTAAGGCAAAACAGTTGTTATTTCTTCTGTTTGCATTCGCACCAACACTTGCACCATTCATGTAGGTAATCTTTGGATGTGTTTTTTCTCTTGTTAGGATCTTGGATTGGGCTTTACGCCAAAGAATTTTCATACGCTCTCAGCTTGACTTCCTAACCATGGTTCCCCTTGCTTTCTAACATCAGTTACATTTATTTATTTATTTATTGCTATATTTTTCTGATTATAGCATCATTTCTCAATCCAAATGGAAAAGTAAAGCTATCCCAGAGTTAAGTTCTTTGTGTGGAGAGTCTTCCATGATAGTCTCCCTGTTACGAGCAACCTACTACAGAGAAGGAAAGTGAGTGAGTTCAACTTCTAACTGTCCTCTGTCGAAACCTTACTGAGTTGACCATACTTTTGGTTTGGATCTCAGCTGGGTTTCAGGTTTGTGTTCGCGGATTGCTTATTATGTGGCTTAAAGACAACTCACTCTCAAAGAGTGATAAGAAGAACTTTACACTCCATTTTTCCACAACAGCTTGACAGATTTGGAATAATAATAGAAATCGCTTCATTCATTTCGGTAATTACTCTGACCAAGCTTCATCTGATCTGTATGTTACAAGGGTGAGCAGGCTGATATATCAGGTGATGGAGATGGCGGACCTCAGCGATTCAAGTCCGGTTCCCAGGACAGACACAGCAATGATGGCGCACACTGCAACATATAATGGTGGACGGTGCTTTTTCATCTAATAGCTAGCGCACACTGCATCGTCGCTGACTTTGAAGTCAAGAAGATGTTCTATTTTTGCTGAGGTTCATTTTTAGCTACATCTATGGGTTTGGACTTTGGACTGTGCTGTTGTGGAATCTGATTGTCAAGTTCTAGTTCTTGTTAGATGTTTAAGCAATCCAAATAGCTCTCTACTCCGAGTGAAATCTGGGTCTGGCCAATAGTTAAGGGCATGACGAGAAGCAACGTTTCTTGGAAAATCATGTTAGCAGAGAATCAAGTCCTAGGACTCTTAGCTTGGCTGTGTTAAAGGGGAATGGCGTTACACTACACGCCTCCTATTTGGCTTTTAGATTCTTATGCTTAATGTTTCGTTCATCAATAACAGGAAAATACAACAGCCCTTCGGAGATAATGTTCTAAGAAAGTAAGGACTACGGAAATTCTCCCTCCCGGTAGTTATTTGGAATTGTGTTCAAATCTTCTGACGTTTTCCGTTGGCAGTTGGAAAGTTGAAAAAACAAGAAAAAAACGAAGTATACGTATGAACCAAGGCAAGCACCGGAGCAAGCTAGATGAGTGGAAATTGGGTATAAATATATTAGAGGCCGGTTGATTCAGATTCTTGTGAGAAAGGAAATAGAACAATTTTCAGTTCTGCTTGTTTATATCAAAGATATCATCAGTAATAGAGTGACAACGAAGAGGTCGAAATGATTCAAAGATGAAACTTGAGCAATATTTGGGGTGGAGGTTGAACATGGATGGAAAGCTCCGCTTATTGCAGTCGCAGAGGAGGCATGTTAGCGATAATATCATAAAAGTTGGCACTTCTAATTAGAACAATCCCAATCATGATAAATTAGCAGTAGAGAAAATAAATTGGAGTGCTGTTAGGAACCAATGAGGGAATAAAAAGATATAGTTGGATCTAACCCCCACAAATTCTATGATAAATTAGCATAGGCATCTGCTCCCTTTTTTATCCAAATCTAGATAAGAAGATGAACACAAATTCTGAATCACCATCTAATTGGGCGATCACTCTTTCTTCACTGTTTCATTCAAAGTGGCAAATTCTGAATACAGAGGGATCAGTCACCACCAGTTCTATGTCAATAAAAAGCAATATTTTTTGCTGTGGACTAAGAGACGTATTTCCCCACCCTAAAAAAAAAATAAGGGGATGCTAACAATAGCACAATGTACATTGGTACACTACACGTTATGTCTCACATGCCGTACTCTCTTCCTCTTTCTTCCAATTGAATGGCTCTGCTCTTCATCCCTTCAACGTATAGGAGGCCCCAAGCTGCGATATAAACAAATAACTCAGTAGTCGGGCGGGTGATCTTCCACCCTCCCAGTCCTAATGAAGCAAAACCCCATTGCTTTTCAAATGAATAAAAAAAACGAAGCCAACAAGAAAAAGGAGTGAAACACAACAAAAAAACAGAGCATCTTATCCATCAATAGCACTTGCTGTAGATAGTGACTCTGAATAATGGATCTGGGATTGAGACCGAGTCTGGGCTTCAGCTTGTGCTTGAGCCTGCTTCTGCTGCTCAACAAACCTGCTTATACGATCAAGTAACTGCGCAGCCTTGCGCTTACCCCTGTCTGTACCATTTTGCACAAGGTCCAGCAGTAGATCCATCAACCCAAGTTCCTGGGCTTCTGCTATATGTTTTGGGTCACCTGAACACAAGTGCACCAGCACTGCAGCTGCATTTTCTCTGTTCCTGGGAGATCCACTCCCAATTACCTCCACTAGGACAGGCACAGCTGCTGCAGCTCCAATTGCCATTTTCCCCTCGGGGTGACTTGCTAATATTGCTAGTACGGCCAATGCCTCGTCTACCATTCCACCACCAGGTTCTGTCAACAACCTCATTAGTGTGGAAACTACTCCAGCTCTCACTGCCCTTCCCTTGTTTCCTTGGTATATGCATAAGTTAAAGAGTGCCGTTGCTGCATCTTTTTTGCCCCGCTGGCTACCTTCATTCAGCAGCGCTACAAGTGCTGGGATTGCCCCAGAGGCACCAATGGTTACCTTGTTCTCATCTACTACCGACAGACTGAAGAGTGTGGCTGCTGCATTCTCCCGTGTCTCCATGCTTCCCTTCTTGAGCACATGTACAATACCTGGTACAGCCCCAGATGATATGATGCTACTTTTGTTATCCTCGCAAATGGAAAGATTCAGGAGTGCAGTAACAGCATGTTCCTGGGTCCGGGGGTCAGTAGTCAAGAGGAGGCCAACAAGGAGGGGAATAGCACCAGCCTCTGCGATGCAGACACGATTGTCAGTATTGCGTTTGGCAAGAAGACGCAGCTCACCGGCAGCTGAACACTGGTCCTCAATGTTTCCAGATGTAAGTTTGCGAAGGAGAATATCAATTTTGGCACGTTCAGCAGGAAGACAGACAGATGCAGTCTTACTGGGACGTGAATTGCTTGGCCGTTTAGGGGGTTCAATGCCATTGGCCTCACACCACTGGGCTATGAGGCTACGTAAAACATAGTTTGGTGTGAGGACAGTGCTTGAAAGGTTCTGTTGTGTCTTTGGACACGTGCCATGCCCTGCTTCAAGCCATTTTTCAATGCATGCTCGTTCATATGTCTACAATAAAATCAAAAAGAAGAAGTTTAAATGACCCTTAAGGCAAATGTGAAACAGAAAAAGTGAAGTAGCAATGCAAAAAAAATTAAAAGCACTCTCCTGTGCCTTGTGTGCACATGCAACACAGACTGGGAGAATGGTCCCAACATGTAATGGTTCCCTCGAGAAGGTCTAGATAAAAAAGTTGGATGAAAAACAGTCAGTGGATTTTTCTGGATGCTAGTCGATAGTGTTCCCCCCTTCCCCCCTTCTAACAATCCAGAATAATGCAGTAACAGATAATGCAGATCATCCACTGGATCTCTCTAGGTAGCAACAAATGCCAGGTCCTAAATACTGCATTTGTTCTGCATACAACACCAGTTTCCATCCCAAAATTTCCCTAAAATATTATTGTGTACCCTTTTGATGTTGTCTGATGCAGCAGAAGAAAGCAAATAAGAACTCAAAATAATAACAAAAATATCATGGTGTATATGAACTGGGTTATGAATTGGAATATATACCTGTCCTGTTGAAACTATGACAGGATCTTTCATCAATTCCAGTGATATTGGACAGCGGAAATCATCTGGTATGACTGGAATTTCAGTCTTCTCATTTGCAGGAGCACCCATGTCAGGGTCTTCAGTTTGTACAAAATCCTTGATTTTCTTCAGCAGCATTGACATCTTTTCTATGTTCTCCCCTGGATCTCCGCCACTGGCAACAACCATCTCATGCAAAGCTAGTGATTCTTGCTTAAGATCAGCAATGCTCATCAACTGTAACTTTTCAGCCAATCTCCTTAAGATGGTTGGATCTATTTCTGCATCACCACTCCTGTTGTAAACAGACAAAAGATCCTCAAACAGTTCGACATCAGGTGCATCAACCCGTCCTTTGGCTCTTTTGAACTGAGAAAGGACAAGCTCAACCTGGAGAAAACAAGTTCTGAAGGAATGAAACAGAAAGGACAAATAAAATTTAAGACCTCAGCTCTTCCAGATACCCCAAATAAAAGGATGAAGAAAAGGTACTTTCAAGGAACAGAACTATAGTTTTTGTTTGTGTGTGTGTGTGCACATGTGCGTGTGCAGGGGGCATATCATGCAAAAATATGATAAGAATTTTCTGTTTCACTTCTACTAAAAAAAAGTTCAAGATATACTGCATATCTGCATATCTAATGAAATCAAAGATTTAAAGAACTCACCTCAAGGTCCCGAAATGCCCATTGACATTTAAAAGAAAAGAAAAAAAATAAACAAAAGAAAATCTT
Source organism: Nelumbo nucifera (assembly GCF_000365185.1). The sequence continues at coordinate 2,096,128 of NW_010729083.1, read as the reverse complement.
GTTTAGGTCCTGTTTAGCATTTAGATATATATAATCCTGTTCAGGTACTCTGTTACCATTTGGACAAAGAAGATGGACTGCATAGTTAGATCTCTACCTGTTCTTTAACTTCATCTGATATGTCAAATTTATCGTAGGAAATTCTACTCAATGCCTGTTCTAGTTGAGCTGTCACTTCCTGAAATTTGTTCATCATTTGCTCCCTCTCTAGCACCTTCAAGTACACATAATGAGGTTAGGTCCAACAAAAATGTGAGATAGGAATGATGGATTTCCATCATTAAATATTGATTCAAGCAAACTATGAAGGTGAACTTGCAAGATAAATTAATGAAACAAATATTACTTACATGGTGGGGTTTATCCGTTTATGTGTATGCTTACGTGAGTATCATGCCTGTATGCATATGTGTGTGTACTCCCACGCATGCATACACAGACCAAAAAATGGAAAAAAAAAAAAATTCATTATACTTGCCCACGTGCACAAGGAAGTGAGGGCAATGCTAGAGGCAATTCATTTCCATAAGACCACAGATCAAGATGGACACAGATCAAAGATAATTCATGCTGGAGCATATCCAAACAGCGAAAAAATATATATTGAAAAAAATAAAAAAAAACTATAGGACTTTCAGAATGGGAAAAGTGGTAGCTGGTTTATCATATGAGATAATCCAGAGGATGATGTTCGTTTGCAACTGTGTAAAATTATCTTACTTGTCAAAAGCATGAGTAATGTTGCAATTGTAAATCCCTTTTCTTTTACAGTAACTCTCACTTTGGGAAAGAGGCCTTGATTACCTCTCCACTTATGTATTTATGATTCTTATCATGATAATAAGTTACTATACTAATCAAACAAAAGTACAAGATAGAAGAAGCAAAGTGTATGTGCCAGCATGAATGAATGCTAGTGTGTTTGGGAAATATACGGATGGATTGATGAATTATTGCCTCTTTTCTTTCTTTCTTCTGTGAGTGTGGGTATATTTCACTGGGGTTTCTTTTTCAGTGACATGTTCCACTTGGAACATGGTGATGTTATAATCAAAAAGAAGGTAAAGTAAATCTGCCAAGGAAATTAAGAATCTAAAAGCTTCTGTTGTATGCTACATGACAGAAGATACTAAAGCAACAAGTATTGCAGTTACTGAAAAGGGATGATCAAACCTTCAAAATTGCAAGTTATAACTTATAAGCAGTATCACTGTAAATAAAATATCGTGTGTGAGCATCCAATGCAGACTTCCCCACAGATCACCCAAAACATCATCATTAAACGTATGCTACGTGAAAAACTACATTATCATTAACTGTATGGTCATCTCATCATGGTCTGCCCCATTTCATGTCAAGTGGTTAGCTACTTCAGTTAACGGATTGCAGCTGTCAAGATGATTCTCAGATATTTCAGATCACATTTTAAATTAGAAGAAAAATTAGAAGAAAAATTAAGAGAAAAAAAAACAATAAAGGAAAAGAAAATGACAAAAGAATAAATTTTGGCGGTACAAATGCAGACCGCTAACTTTATTTAATGGTAAATTGTCTAAAACTCACCATGAGTTTTCAACATTTCTCTTAAACTCACCTCAACTTTTCAAAATGTCTAAAATTCACCATGTCAGTAAGCTTTTATTTTCCAAAACTCACCTTCCGTTAGTCCACCATTAATGCTTCTTAACAGAGGTGTCCATGTCAGCATAAATAACAATTTTCATGACCAAATTATCCTTGAATGGTGAGTTAGAGGAAAAATGGTCTTTTTCAGTTTTTAATTTTCTTGTTTTTTTTGCATTTTTAGTGTTTTGTTATAATTTCCAATGTTTTTATAATTTCTGTTTTTTTACATTTTTCTATTTTCTACAATCTATAAACTTTCCTGTATTTTTTGTTATTTATTTGCAATTTCTGTGTTTTTCTATTATTTTTGGTGTTTTTTCTACAATTTTTATTTTCTGATTTTGTTTTTCAATTTCTATAGTTTCTATAATTTGAAAATATTTTTTTATTTTGTTTGCAATTTCTATAATTTTTTATATTTTTTGTAATTTTTATGTTTTTATGTATTTTATATTTGAAAATATTTTTTTGAACTTTTTCCTTTTTTCATGTCTAAATATTAAAATGGTAATATATTGACACCTGTTAATTTATTTTGTATATATTTTATATTTTTCTATGAAGGTTAAAATGGTAATATAGAGTTTACCAATTCCACAAAAGAAACAAAGTCGTTGTTCCCCGGTTCCCCTTCCTGGAGTTAACCAATTCCAGAGAAAAACCTAAATTTGTGGGTATATAGCTTCATAGTCATTACATCAAAGCTAACTCAATGTTCAACATCATGACTATATGCTTGCCCTATCAAGATTGGAGGGAGTTATGCAGTTACATTCACCTTGGCTGAAGGTTAGAAGAATGAGAATCCCGATCTCTCATTCATAACGTATTGTGAAAGAGATTCTCATGATAACACATGGACAATTCGCTTTATTCTTTCTTTCGATATCTACAAAATATTGTCATGCCCCAAACGAAAAATCTAATCTGCACTAGTTGTAGCTTAATAAAAACAGGTTGAAACATCGAATTGTCATACAACTTGAACACTAGTTAACAACAGTCACGCTAAACTAATCAATTCCAAGAAGAAATTCGGCATAGAAAATGATTAATCAAGTCCACCTATATATAATCTAAAACCCTAGCCTCGCTGGACCATAGAAGCAGCAAAAAATAGTCTCCGAGTGCATGTGTGTGTGTATGAGAGAGAGAGAGAGAGAGAGAGAGAGAGGGAGAGGGAGAATCCCCCCAACAGGTGCTTAAAAAAGATCATTTAGAGATCAAGCCGTAAAACCCAAAAGAGATTACAAAATTCAACAGCAAAATAACAAATGAATAAGGAAGGACATTAATAAAATACGCACCAAGAAAATTTTGCTGCCTTCGCTGCCGAATCTGAGGATCTCTTTAGTTGATTCCAAAGCTTCCTTTAAAGAAATTAGGGCTTTTACATTGTCCTCAGTGATCGGGTCTTTGCTCTCTTTGAACTCTTCAAACATGGGTATCAAGAGCTTCAATCGCCTCGCAAGGTTACAGTACTGTTTCTTGATTGCCCATCTGTAGTCCGAGATCGCAGAAATCTCATTAACGACGTCAATTAGCTTCTGATTTAGCGTTCGATTTTCCTCTTCCATGGCTAATTAAGATCCCTGACACACACTCTCTGTGTAAGTGTGCCGTCTCGTATCGATCAATTAACAATTTAACAGAAAACAAAGAAATTAGGAGTTAAGCTAGATTTGGTTAGAGAGGTTGGAGGTCATCCGCTTAATGCTTAATTTACGAATGCTACTCCAAAATGTGATCCCGGCAACGGCAACGGCAACGGCAACGGCAACGGCAACGGCAACGGCAAAGGCAGCAGCTCTCATTCATCTCCGGTCTCCATGTCGTGTGGGAGAAAAAACAAAAAGTCAGTCTGGTCCGTTCTTCACTGCAGAGACTTTTCTGGCGCGGCTGAGCTCAACTGGGGTTAGAATTTAACTGCACTGACGTTGTGGGGTTAAGCCGAGTTAGAGACATTAGAGAGTGGAGAGTGGAGCGTCTTTGGTCGCCCGCCGCTGGTCAGTTTTATGGTTCAACCAAAACCCACCGAATCTTCTACGACTCTTTCTAGTTTCTACGCCCCCTAATAATATTTCCCGTCCACCAAGCACACCCACACATATAAAATAGGTGGGGGTGGGCAAACTAAAACAAGTATATCTGCTCAACCTTTTATATGGAGTTGTTGGGAGAAGGATGTAAAGGTGTCAATTGGGTCAATTGATAAGGTCTTTAGCTGATATAGCTGCTTGTAGTTGTAGGGGAGACTTTCGGTCAATCCCGCTGACCGGTGGCCATCTACCAGGGTAAGGTTAGGAGGATTACGGTTTTGGGTATTTCCTCATGGAGCAATATACAACTCCTTTGGACTTATTAATGCAAGTCTTTTTTTTTTTTTTAATAAATGAGACAAATAAACAAAACAACAAAAAAACAAACACAACAAAAGAAACAAGGAGGAAATTAAACCCTGTTTGGCAATGTTTCACGAGAGTGTTTCTCTCCTTCCCAGTACTTCCGCATGTTTGACAAAAGAAACACGAAAAATATGTCATTCCTGGTGCAAAAAGAATGGCATGAGAGGAAAACGCAGTTCCCACAACGTCTTACAGTAGTTACAAACACGTGTGTGGTTCCCATATGAGAGGACGGGTTTGGCAGAATCAACGAGAAAAGAAGACCTTGTTGAGCTTGATTCTAGTCCGACTTTGTAAAATGACTTAAGAGGTGTAGGATAAGTGGGAGTCATCGGGCATAAGTGAAATACCACTACTTTTAATGTTATTTGACTTATTCCGTTAGTCAGAGGCAGGGCATCGCCCCTCCTTTTGGACCTAAGGCTTGCCTTAGTGGGCCGATCTAAGGTTGTTGGTAAAGGTTGGAACATTGATGTTATTGGGTCCAAAGTGATCAAATTTATAAAAAAGAAAAACAACCTTGCAAAAGAGCTAAGAAAGTGGAGTAAAGTCCATTTTGGCAACACCTTGGAAAAGAAGAAAAATCTAGTTAGTAGATTAAAACAAGTTCAAAAAGACATTTCTGAAAATCCAAATAATATCTCCCTTTTAAATCTTGAAATGCTCTCCAAAAACAACTTGATAAACTATTAAAAAGGGATGAGGCTTATTGGGCTCAAAGAGCAAGAATAGACTAGATCAATTTGGGAGACAGGAACAATGACTTCTTTCATACAATGGCTACTATTAGAAAACATCATAATAGAATTATTAAAATAAAAAATGATGACGGCGTTTGGATTAATGACCAACCAGGAATTGCATCTCACTTCACATCAAAGTTTAGGCAAAGATTCAAATCAGAGGGTACCGATGGAATTGATAATTTCATAAATGAAATTGATCAATGTGTTACTGAATATCAAAATGCTCATATCTCGAGGGATGTTACAAATGCTGAGATTCGTGAGGCTCTTGATTCTATGAAGGACCTCAAGGCTCTAGGACCAGATGGTTTAAATGTATTGCTTTTCAAAAAATTCTAGAATATTATAGGAGATTCAGTATGTGATGTAGTAAAAGCTTTCTTCCATAGTGGAAGACTATCCAGGATTTTAATCCAAACTTTTATCACTCTCATCCCAAAAAAGAAGAACCCTGAAACAGTGAATGATTACAGGCCTACCAATCTATGCAATGTCATTTATAAAGTCATTACTAAAATCCTTGTCAATAGGATCAAACATCTCCTGGACAAAATAATATCCCCGTATCAGAGTGCCTTTGTGCCAAACAGACAAAATAATGATAATATCCTTGATGCTGCTCGATCCGAAGTGGTGCACAAACCGAGGTTGTAGTCAGATAGTCCTTGCCAACAGGGTGGAGCCGAGGTGGAAGGACGAGGTTGTGCTTCAAGACCTATGATCAAGAAAGGAAGTCAGAGGCCCGAGGAGTTATCCCTGTGTAGGCACTCCGACGCTCAAGTCAGTAGAAGGTGGTGGATGGTCGGGCAGAGTAATGAGGGTGTTGGTCCGAGCAAGTGAGTATTATGAGTGCTAGAAGTTGGAATCCTTTACCTTGAGCAGGAGATACCTTTTAATAGCCAAAGGTCCATGTCCTAGTTGGATTGGGCTTCCGGAGTTACTGGGATGAGATTAACCGTTGAAGTCTTTGGGATAGAGTCCTATTCCCCAGCGAAGCTGCCCTCATCCCTTCTCCTATCCATGGTCATGCTTATCTACGTGATGTGTGGCTAATGTGGCTTAGAGGATAAGGTGGGTGCCTACGGAAATAGCATAGCACAGTCATGACTACGGAGTCGGTGTATGTCGCGGAGCTGGCTGGGCCGTACTGATGTGGCCGAGGTGATTGGGAAATGACTGGGCGGCCACAGGTCATCTAAGGCAAGCTTAACCATGACCCGAACACCACTCCCCCAATTCTGAACTTGAGGAATGAAGTGCTCGGCCGAGGTGTAGCGCGACAGAGTGCTTTGTTCCTCGGCTAAATAGGGCTGCTCACGGGTCGGGTTGGGTCGGTTTACTAGCATTTTTCAACCGACCCGACCTAGCCGGTTAACCTAGAAATGAAATCGAAACCGACCATGTACTAAGTAAAACCGACCTAATTGGTTTGAGTCAGTTTGGGTTGGTTTGGGTCGTTTTGTGAATGATTCTCTCGGTGTGAACGATCAAGGATTAAAGTCTAAGAAGCGAAGGCTGGATGCCTAGAAATTAAAAATGATTTGATAGATTAAAGTTGAAATTTTATATATAATATGTATATTTCCAAAATAAAGTTGAAGTATATACATATATATATATATATATATATATATATATATATATTTCCACAAATATATATCTGAAATATATATTAAAACTGAAATATATCAGATATATAATATATATATATATATATATATCTGAAATATATTATATATAATATATATCTAAGTCGGTTCGGGTTGGCTTGGTTTCAGTTTTCACACATGAAAATTGAAACCGAACTAAACCATCGGTTTATGTTTTTTTGTAACCCGAAACAGACCGGTGTTGAAGAAAAACCAGTTGACTCGGGCTGGATTGGACCGGGTTGGTCGGTTTAGGTCTTGTTATGAACATCCCTAACTCCAAGTTGAAGTTCTGGTTGACCATTTGGTCCACTTAGTATTCCTCGGCGCTTGGCAGAGATTGAAATCCGCGCAATGCAGGTTGTAGTTGAGGAGTTTTTCAATCGTTGGCTATAGAACTTCGAGAATTCTAATTTTGGAATCCGAACACCACCCCCTAGTTCCGGAGACGAGGAGAGGAGTGCTTAGCCGAGGCATTGTGCGGTCGTTTACCCCGGTCAGGCGTCGAGAAGCTAAGTTGGTCTTCGGAGTTCGGGCTTCTCTGATGCTCGGTTGTGCTGCATCGTGAAAGGTCTCTTCGTTCTTCAGCTGAGGAACTTACACTCGGAATTTCGAAATCCGAACACCACTCCCCCCAATTCCGAAGTCCAAGAGTGGAGTGCTCGGTTGGGATGCAGTGCTGGCTCTTTTGGTTGGGGACTGAGGTGTGTCGGACCTGTCGTTGGGTGTTTTGAGGAGACTCAAGGGCTTGGTTGGACCGGTGGTCTTGGACGGACCATGGAGGTTTGCAGATTTGGTTGGACCAGTGCTTCAGGGCGGACCGGTGTAGTTAATGCTTTTATCGTTGCTTGTCAAGAACGTCGCTTCGGTTCCTGAGGCCTCACGCGTGCCATGACATTCGCGTCGATTGGTCTTCTCGAGCTTCGTTAGAGCAGCGCTTGATCTCCACCATTGATCTGGCTTTGATTTGTGCCTCTAGAAGTTATAAGAAGGGAGGAAGGGCATTTCTCCTTCACCATTTGTGAGAGAGATTGCTTAGGGAGCTTGGCAAGGGGTTGTTGGCGTTGCTCGGATTCTGCTCTAATTCCGCAACTTCAAGTTCGGTAAGATGTCTTCCTCGTCTTTTCATTCTTCTTCTTCTTCTCCTTCTGGTTTCGGTTCTTCTTCCAGTTCTAGTGGCTCCAATTATGAGTCTGAGGTCGAGGAATTTGAGAAGGTAGAGTCGGAGAGATCTGCCGAGGTTGGTCCTTCCAGCGTGGAGGTATAACTTCTCGTGCGGGCTGGTCATCAATTCGAGACCACCTCTTGTAGCTTGACTCCCAGGGACATGACTCAGATCCAGGCCCTGTATGACATTCCCGAGAAGTTTGGGATAAGGTGTCCATATGCCGGCAAGAGGCCAACGGATGCTCAACCGGGCGAGGTATGTGTGTACGAGAGAAGCTTGGAAGTCGGGTTGAGGTTCCCTTTGGACGAAGGGGTAGCCGAGGTATTTGAATGGTACTGGGTGCTGCCGGTGCAATTGATGCCGAACTCTTTTAGGTTTTTGCTCGGCCTTATGTCGTATTGCTTCGTCTGTGACATCGAGTTGGCCCTGGGTATGGTGAGCTATCTCCTCCAGCTAAAGCTTCACCAGCAGGGCTACTACTATTTCTCGGCCCCATCCTCAGTGAAGACTAGAAGGGAGAGTTTTTCTTTGTACACTGTCCTAGGGGCCTACCTTTCCCGATCGCGTTGTAGAAGCCGATGACAAAGGTGCAGCAACCCAAGTGGCACAGGCTTACTAGGGAGGAGAGGTTGGCCCTAAGCATGATCAATGAGATAAATGTGCTGGCGCAGACATTCTCTGAGATGTTGATGCTTGCCGGACTGATGCGTAGAGTGGCCAGTTTGTCTTGTTGCTTCAATTTACTTGTCGAATCCTTCTTTCTTCGAATTTATGCTTACTCTGTCACAATTCTGCGGTGCAGGTGTGGAGACAGCAAGCGAGGAAGAAATTGTCCGCCGAATGAAGAAGAATCAGCAGAGGTGAAGGGGGGGTGCACGGTCCTAGCCCCGTTAGGAGGTGGTTCTGCCACCGAGGTCTCCAGAGAGGGCATCCCGTCAGCAGAAAAGGGCTTGGCAACGGGGTGACAATGAAGATGTGGTAGTGGTGGAACCGGGGAAGTATCGAGTTGTCATTCCTCCTTCTCCACAGATGGAAGTAGGGGGCAGCAACTTGGCCTTTCACATGCTGCAGTGGACGGTCCATCCCGAAGAAAGACTTGAGACGGAGGAGGTACCCGAGCAACTTCTCCATGGAATCATGACGGTGTCCATTACTCAGGAGGCCGGGCAAGCAACCAGTGGCACTCTCGAATGTTCGCTGATCTGTGTCGCAGCTCAGGTAAGTTTGTGCTTGTTTCTTGTTTTCATTTGGTTGAGGTTGTCCGTGCTAGTGCGTGTTCTTTGTTAGCAGAATGCCTGCTCGGTGATAGCGGTGATTGATCATCTTCAACACCTGCGGAGTATGTACGAGCAGGAGCACACCGAGCTTATAAGCTTAAGGGCACAGTTGGTTGAGCTTCGGGCGGCCGGCAAGCGAACGGCCATGCTAGAAGTAGAGATGGCTGAGCTGAAGGGCCAGATAGCCAAGCAAGCAAATGTCGTCCACAGCTTGAAGCAGCAGATCACAGAACTAAAGGCAGAGAGGGAACGACTGAAGCAAGAGGCTGCTGATGAGACTCAACCCACTGAGAACAATCTTGTTGTTGACATGTGCGATGGGGGCGGAGACGGTGAGGAAGAGGAAGAGGTTGCGGACCCTCTTGCTAAGGAATGAGTTTCCGCAGAGTTCCTTCTATTTTTGTTTTTGTTGTTGACCTCTTTTGTAGTGACTCGATATGTCGAGATTCGATCTGTCTATTGACTTTAGTAAGTTAATGAGAATATGTTCTTTTTTGCCCCGGGCATGTGTACTGCTCTTTGTTTTCCTCTTCCTTTCTTTCGCAAAGTTTTGATCCTCAGCCTTATCACAACCGAGGTTAGGGGTTGGCCAAGATCTTTGGTCTTCGGCTTGCATGGTTGGGGCGTAATTTGAGCTCTCTTCTTTCGGGATGCTCAATTATCGGTCTTGGGAGCTTTTTGGCTCTTTGAGGGCTGGTCGTTGCTTGACAAGCTCCACTTGATAGTTAGTCATTGGGTGTGCGGAGTTCATTGACAGCCCTCAAGCCTTGGCGGGCGGGGGCGTTCTTCTCCACTTAGGGCTTTGGCCGTTGACAGCCGAGTCGATTTAATTGGTCGGCTATGCACTGTCGAGCTTTGCATTGCGGGCTCTAGCCGTTATGGTCAGCCGAGTCGATGCACTCTCATGAAGCGGGCTACGCGCGAGGTGCGCTGTGAGGTGTGTTGCGTCCACAGCGTGTTGTGGTGTGTGCTATATGTTGTGCGGTGTTGTGCAAAGTATGTTGTGCGTTGTGCGATGTTGTGCGAAGTATGTTGTGCATTGTGCGGTGTATGCATGCATGTTGGGCAACCAACTTATAATGAAAAAATGTTCTTCATTAATATCGAATCACTGATAGTACATTCAGAAATTCCTAGTGTTCCAAATCCTTTGTATGGGTCGGCCATCAAGGTCTTTGAGTCTATAAGTAACGGGCCCAAGGACTCTAGTGATTTTGTATGGCCCTTCCCAGTTTGGTCTGAGCTTGCCTTCTCCTGGTGCGGTTTCGATGACTTTGCGGAGGACGAAGTCACCTGTTTTGAACTCCCATCTTCTAACTTTGGAGTCGTAGTATTTATTCATCCTCTGCTGTTGTATTACCATCCTTACATGTGCTTGGTCCCACACTTCTTCCACTAAGTCTAACTCTGCACGGAGGTCTTTGTCGTTCTGGCCCTTGTCGTAAAACTCGGTCCGGAGGGTCAATGAGCCTATTTCCACAGGTACCGTGGCTTCAGCCCCATAGGTTAGGCAAAAGGGTGTCTCTCTGATAGTCGTCCGTGAAGTAGTCTTGTATGCCCATGGTATGCTCGGTAGCTCCTCGACCCACCGTCCATTGGCCTGGTCAAGTCTGGTTTTTAAGTCGTGTAGTAAGATTCGGTTGGTCACTTTGGTCTACCCATTGCTCTAAGGTCGATGTATGGAGGTGGTGTGGTGGTTGATCTTCAGGTCAGCGCAGAGAGCTTTGTACATTCGGTCAGTGAACTGCGTCCCGTTGTCTGTGATGAGGACCCACAGAATACCTTGTCAGAAAAAATTCTAGGCATTGTGAACGGTAATGCGTGCCAATGCTTCGACTTCCACCCATTTGGTGAAGTAATCTACTACTACCAAGAGAAACTTCTTTTGGGCCACCGCGGTGAGGAAGGGGCCAAGGATGTCCATGCCCCACTGTGCTAATGACCACGGGCTGGTGATCGACTTCAAGGGGACCGCTGGATGATAGTGAAGGTTAGAGTGTCACTGACAATTGTCGCACTTCCACACAAACTGGGATGCATCCTGCTTCATGGTTGGCCAAAAATATCCTTGCCGAAGTGCCTTGTGAGCTAGGGTTCAGGCGCTAGGGTGATCTCCACAGATGTCTTTATGTATTTCCCTGAGAATGTTGATAGCTATAAATATATAACCCTAGCAAGTGCACTAGTTATCAAGTAGTATAATAATATCGTTCCCATAGGGATTTAACAAAATAAATATTAGAATCACAGTCTTCCCTAATTATTTGGACAGTTGAAATTTAGATTTAAGGAAACAAGAACTACTGAAAATAAAAACTGGAACAAAGAAAATAAAAACAAGGGTGATCACTAATCGAATATGCAAATGATGSAATHGCTAGGACTTTTGGTCCACCTAACCAATGCAATGAATATTGATGGGTTCAATTATCCAAGACTAATTGTTATTCCCATAAGTTGAGATTTTCACAAATTTATTTAATATTCTCTCTCGAGATATACTAAACCTACACCCATCAGGTAACCCTTCGATCTCTCGAGTAGAGCTCTCAAGATGGAAGTGCATTAAGTCCAAGAAAACCATTAAATTCAGATGAATCATGTATATATATCTCTATATACCATTCAATTCACACTATGAATTATTCTGTCAGTTATATTAATTCCTCTCTCAATTCATTCACATAACCCAAATCAATTAAGAGGTGGCCAAGCTCTTAATTGCATTAAGCACAATAATTCATAGACTATATGGAAATCACAATCTTTGATGAATCAAGAAGATAAAAATCTAACATGGTTAGGCTTTCCATAGCCCTAACAAGAAACAAATCAATTCATGATGAAAGAATTAAAACAAACAAAGGGGAAGAAAGAACTCTTGAATTCGCCCATGGTGTTGAGATCTCCTCTTCTTGAAGTTTCTTGAATTCCTGAACCTTTCTTGAACCCTTCTTGACTGATTGTTCCTTGCTTCTTGATTCAAATCAGAAGTTGAATGATTGAATGATTCAGTGATCAAGTGATGTCTAAAGCTGGTCCGCCCCCTCCTTTATATAG
>NW_010729083.1:2041356-2077303 GCF_000365185.1 Nelumbo nucifera | reverse complement strand
ATTAATCAAGGTTAACAAATTCTAATATTATTTTAGGATTAAATCCCCGGCAACGGTGCCAAAAACTTGATAGCTATAAATATATAACCCTAGCATTTAGATCTGGAAGGACTCTTCTCAGTTTCTAAGATTACATCAAGAATTTAGATCTGGAAGGACTCTTCTCAGTTTCTTGTTCTTGGATTCATAATAGACCTCCTCTGCGAATTGGGCTTCAGCCAGGCTTTTCTGCGAGTTTGGCTTCAGCTGCGGATTGGGCCTTCTTGCGAAATTGCCCCAACTTTGGGTCCGGATTTGACTTCGATTCTGGCCGAATTAGCGAAAGCCCAAAATATGAAAATTGTGGATTTTTCTCTTATCTTTCCAGTGGATTTTGAATCAGCCCATTCGGAGTTCGGAGACACGAGTTAGGCCCATTTCACTGAATGATGTCAAAACTGTGAAAAATCATCCGATTTGTCTATCTTTGCTCTTGATGCCTTCTTTCATGCCTTGAACAGAAATATGAGTCCAATTTGGTGCTAATTCAGTATAAAAGATATAGTAATTGGGGATAAAAATATGATCAATTCTCCTTTCATCAAATGTAGTCGACCTCGGAAGGGGGAAGACACTTCAAGTATGGGAGAGTATGTGAGCAGTGGTAAAGTTGTCCCTAGATAAGGTAGTATCGGGCTTATCTATGTTGGAGCTTCTTGGCTTCTATCCTGTCTTCTAGGAGTGTGCTATCCCAGAGGTACTGAGTAATGGGGTCCATCCTGGATGGGCCGTGCTGTACTAGGAGGATGAGGAGGGCCATTGGTGTGATGCTCGGCTAGGCCAATGTGTCCACCCACACTCTAGAGCCTAGGTCGAGTTTCGGCGAACTGCTAACTTCGATAATGCATCGGCCTAAATGTTCTCTACTCGGGGAATCTGCTGAATGTTGAACTACTTGAGCCTCTAGATGAGCTCCCGTACCTTCTGTAAATAGCTCACCATTGTGGGTGTTCGCTTCTCAAACTGGTCGTGGATCTGATTAACTTCCAATTGAGAGTCGTTGAACGCTTCCATTCTCTGGGCTCCGAGGTCTAGAGCAAGCAGAGTCTAGCAATGAGGGCTTCGTATTCAGCTTCATTGTTGGAGGCTTTGAATTCGAACCGGAGGGCATGCTCCAATACCACATTGTCTAGGCCAAGGAGGATGAGGCTGGCCCCGCTGCGTTGTTTGTTTGATGAACCATCTATGTGGAGAGTCCATACTTGTGGCTCAGGGGCTGGGTCCTATGTAGTGAAGGTGCATTCTGCAATGAAGTCGGCCAAGGATTGGGCTTTGATAGCGGGTCGAGGTGCGTAGTCGATGTCGAATTCGCTTAGTTCCATGCTCCACTTGATCAGGAGACCTAATGCTTCCAACCTTTGAAGTACTTGCTTGAGGGGCTGGTCGGTAAGAACCCGAATGCTGTGAGCTTGGAAATATGGTCTAAGCTTCCTTGTCGAGGTGACTAGCGCCAAGGCCATCTTTTCTAGATTGGAATACCAGGTCCCTGCGCCGCCGAGCACTTTGCTGGTGTAGTAGATCGACCTCTGTACCCGATCTTCCTCCTTAACCAATACCAAGCTGACAACCTCATCCCCAGTCGAGAGGTAGAGGAGCAACTCGTCCCCTAGGTTCAGTTTAGTGAGAAGAGGCAACAAGCTCAAATACCGCTTAAGATCTTGAAAGGACCATTCGCATTCTTTGGCCCATTGGAAGTCCTTCGGTCGCTTGAGGGATTTGAAGAAAGGCAGACACCGGTCCATGGATTTAGACATGAATTTGCTAAGGGCGGCTTTTCTGTTGGTGAGACGCTGCACTTTCTTGTGGGTCCAAGGTATTGTGTCACCATAAACCCTAGAAATTTGCTGGAGCCGACCCCAAAGGCGCATTTGGTTGGGTTCAACTTCATTTTGTACTTCCTGAAGGTGTCGAAGACTTCTTTAAGGTCAGCCTAGTGATGCTTAGCCTTCTTTCTTTTCACGAGCATGTCATCCACGTATGCTTTCATGTTTCGGCCGAGCTGATCCTTAAAGACCTCGTTCACCAACTGCTGATAGGTAGCACCGGCGTTCTTGAGGCCGAAAGGCATCACCTTGTAGCAATTTAATCCACGGTCGGTGATGAAGGCTATTTTCTCCTAGTCATCCGGGTGCATTTGGATCTGATTGTACCTTGAGAAAGCATCCATGAAGCTTAGGAGTTTGTGTCCTACCGTTGCGTCAACGAGCTGGTCAATCCTTGGCAGGGGAAAGCAGGCTTTGTTTAGGTTGGTGAAGTCAATGCATATTCTCCACTTCCCATTGGCCTTCTTCACCATCACCACGTTCGCCAGCCAGTTGGGGTATTTTACTTCCCAAATGAAGCTGGCATCAAGCAGTTTCTAGACCTCATCAATGATCACCTGCCACCGTTCCACGACGAAGCTTCTCTTCTTTTGCTTAATTAGTCGGTAGCGTGGATCGGCATTCAAACGGTGGGTGATGACCTCAGGGTCAATCCCCGGCATATCCGTTGTCGACCAAGTGAATACGTTGGCATGATCTTTCAGTAGCTGTATTAGTTCTTTCCAAAGGCGGTTGTCCAGGAGAGAGCCGACTTGGACTGTCTTCTCGAGGTCTTCTTCATTAAGTGGCACTTGGATGAGGTCTTCAACAGGTTGGCCGCATTGTGTCTTCACCTCGTCCTATAGATCATAGGCTTCGGCCATCAATGTTTCCGCGGCCGAGCATGGTCCTTTGCAAGAGAGTAGGTAGCATTGCCATGCAGTTATCTAGTCTTCATGTGCTACCCCTATATCGTATTCGGTCGGGAATTTCACAGCAAGGTGGAATGTGGAAACTGTGACCTATAGAGCATTGAGCGTCAGCCTATTGAGGATGGCATTGTACGATGAGGGGCAACGGACCACCATGGCTGTTGCAGTAATGTCACCATCTCCGATTAGAAGGGGTAGAGTTACCCTCCTAATCGGCAAGAGGGACTCCCTGGAGAAGCCCATCAGGGGAGTGTTGACGGGGTGAGGTGGTCTTTGTCAATGCTGAGCTTCTCAAAGGCTTCTTCAAAGAGGACGTTGGCGGAGCTTCCAGTATCAACTAAGATGCGTCACACTTCGAAGTTGGCAACCTCGGCTGTGATCACTAGAGCATCGTTGTGAGGGGTCTGGACTCCCTGGAGGTCATCATCAATGAAGGTGATTGATTGGTCACACCTCTTCTTTTGTCCCCAGTTGTCGATCTCGCATAGCCGTGCATATTTCTTGCACCCTGAGCTGCTCTCCCCTCCCGTAGTGATCCCCCTAGATATCACATGGATCATGCCAACAGGAGGAGCTGGGGGTGGTGGCTGAGCATTTTTTGCACGCGATTCTTCCTGTGTTGGCTTTTTGTTCTTGTTGACGAATCCACCGAGGTACCCATGCCTAATCAGGTCCTCGATATGGTAGTGAAGGTCAAAACAGTTATCCATGTCGTGGTCATGGTCCCTGTGGAACTCGCAATATTTGTCGTGGTTCCTCTTGTTGCCCTATGTCTTCATCTTTTTGGGCCACTAGACATAGCTGTGGTTGCCAATTTGCATCAGAACTTCAGACCTTGGTGTATTTAGTGGCATGAAGTTTAGATAGGTCGGTGGGGGCGTCCGTGGTTTGCGGTCAGGCCGGCGGTTCTGCCTCTTATGGTCCTAATCTGATCTCTCTGGCTTTCGCTCTTCTGTGTCTCTCCTCTTCTTGTCGGGCCTTTCTTCTTCGTCCCATAGCTATGTTTGTGCTTCTTCCACATTGATGTACTTCTGGGCATGGTTCATCAGCGCAACTAGCGTCTGCGGAGGGTTCTTGGAGATGGAGAAGTTGAATGGTGAGGGGCGGAGCCCGTGCTGTATAGCGGTGATGGCCACAGATTGATTCAAGTTCCTGACCTATAGTGCTTCTTTGTTAAACCTCACCATGTAGTCTTTGAGAGATTCTGTCTTCCTTTGCCGCACTTGCATGAGGCTAGCCAAAGTTTTCCAGTGTTTCTGGCTCGTTGTGAATTATGCTAGGAACTAGACCTCTAGCTGCCCCCGCGATGCTATAGAGCATGTGGGTAGAGAGGAATACCAGGTCAGGGTTGGGTCCTTAAGGGTGGCTACAAGAGCTTTGCACATCAGGCCCTCGAATGATCCATGCATCACCATTTGAGCCTTCAGTGCTTCGATGTGGTCGGCGAGGTTGGTATTCCCATCATATTTGTCGAACTAGGGTGCCCACCACCCTGTGGGGGTACCTTGCCCACTATCTCTTGGGCGAAGGGTGGCTCTCTAACAGGCTGAACGATTTGCTGCACGGGATGGTCTATAGGTGGTGTTGTGCTTCTCTGGACTTGGTTACACTCCAACTCCTCCAAACGTTGTCGGAATTCCTGGATCTTGACGTCCCTGTTGTCTGGGGCCGCAGTATGCGTGGCCCTCTCCTTTTTGGGCCATGCAAGTCAGTCTTTTATTGAGCTAGACTCGGTGAAGGAGAGACCACACAAGGCGGCATCCACTTGTCGAGCCTTTTTTTGATGGTGATCCATGTAGTCTGATGCATCCTACTACGGTTGTCTGGTTCACGAGAGCGGGCGGAGGAGGTAGACTTTCTTGTCGTATCTTACTTTTCTTGATAGGACTGCACTCCTTTGTTGTCCGATTGACGCGTTTTGGGGTCCTCGAGGCCAGGATCATTCTTTGTATGTGTTTGGGTGTGAGGGGGGATGGCCTGGTTGGACAGTGCCACGGAACCCAACGTGTGCATCATCTCAAAGATCTTGTTGACCTTTTCTTGCATTGCTTGGAATTGCACTAGGTTGACCGCAACTACAGGCTGTTGAGTTTCTAGGTGGAGAGGCCTGTGGTGGCAAGATTCCCAATATGGGGATCAGCTTGTTGATCACTCGGAATGATTTCTAGGCATCTTGATCGTCTTCTTGATTGCGCTGTGAGAGAGGGATTTTAGGGAAGACTTTTTGTGCGTATCCCATAGATGGCGCCAATCTGACACTGCTCGATCCGAGGTGATGCACGAACCGAGGTTGCAGTCAAATAGTCCTTACCAACAGGGTGGAGCCAAGGTGGAAGGACGGGGCCATGCTTCAAGACTTGTGATCAAGAAAGGAAGTTAGAGGTCCGGGGAGTCATCCCCGGGTAGGCACTCCGACACTCAAGTCAGTAGAAGCTGGTGAATGATCAGGCTAAGCAATGAGGGTGCAGGTCCAAGCAAGTGAGTATTATGAGTGCTATAAGTTGGAATCCTTTACCTTGAGCGGGAGATACCTTTTATAGCCGGAGGTTCGTGTCTTGGTCGGATTGGACTTCTGGGGTTACCGGGATGAGGTTAATCGCCGAGGTCTTTGGGATAGAGTCTTACTCCCAAGCGGAGTTGTCCTCTTCCCTTCTCGTATCCTTGGTCGTGCTTATCTGCATAACGTGTGGCTGATGTGGCTGAAAGGATAAGGTGGGGGCTACAGAAATAGCGTAGCGCGATCACGGATGTAGAGTCGGTATATGCAACAGAGTTGGTCAGGCCGTGCTGACGTGATCGAGGTGAGTGGGCGATGACTGGGCAGCCACATGTCATCTAAGGCCAACTCAACCATGACTTGAACAATCCTAATTGCACATGAGATGATCCATTTGATGAAGAAAAAGAAAGGAAGCTCAGGGATTATGGCCTGTAAAATTGATATGGAAAAGCCCTATGATAAATTAGAATGGGAATTTATTGAAAAAGTTTTAAAAAAGTTTGTCTTTCATGAGGAATAGATTGCATGGGTTATGGAGTGTATCAGAACAACCTCTTATAAGATTTTAATCAATGGGAGTCTAACTGATGAATTTAAACCCAATAGAGGTATTAGGCAAGGTGGCCCTCTTTCTTCTTACATTTTCGTTCTTGTGCTAAAGAACTTGCAAAGAAGCTAGAAAAAGAAGTAGGGAAAATGAAAAGCAGATTGGTTGCAGAGTTTCGAGAGAGGGTCCAAAAATTCCAATCCTACAATCTGCAGACGACTGTTTTATCTTTGCAAATACTACCATTCATGCGTTCTTGAAAGTTAAGGAAATCATTACAAATTTTGCAAAGGCATCAGGCCAATGCCCAAATTTTAAAAAATCAGGTGTGTTTTTCTCAAAGAATACACCACATAGATTCCAAAAGATGCTCTCTAAAATGCTCAGAATCCCTTTGGAGACTAAATCTAATTATTATTTAGGGGCCCCCATTATCACCATAATAGTTACAAAGAACACATTTACTCAAATTAAAGAGAAAATGATGAATAAATTGGCAAATTGGAAAAAACATTCCCTATCAACTACGGGTAGATTAACTCTCATCAATTCAGCAACAAACATGATGCCTCAATTTATAATGAATTCATTCAAAATCCCTAAAAATGCCATTGATGATTTGGATAAGATTCAAAGAGATTTTCTTTAGGACAATACTAATGATAAGAAATCTCTCCACTTAATGAATTGGGAAAAAATTTGCACTCCCAGAAGGTGGGGAGGTTGGGAATAAGAGACTCTACTGGGTCAATGAGGCCATTTTGGCTAAGTTAGGGTGAAGGATTCTGAACGAAGAAGATAACTTGTGGGTAAAAGTTGTCAAGAGCAAATATTTAAGAAGAGATAACTTTTTGGACACTAAAATTAAAAAAAGGGATCTCTTGGGCTTGGAGAGGCATCCTCCTTGCTAGAAATCCCATTAGATTGGGAGCTCGCTGGCAAGTGGGAGATGGAAGCTCTATAAATTTCTAGTTGGATTAATGGGTATGTGACAAACCTCTAATTGAAACTTTGAACCATGAAAATAACACAAATATTAATATTAAAGCATAAAAAAATGATTGATTTTGAGAGGGATTGTTGGAAGGAAGACAAAATTAAGAATGAGGTCTCTGAAAATGTTTGGCAAAACATTAAGACTATTCATATTGCCCCTAATAACATGGAGGATAGAAGGGTCTGGGGGTGCAATCCTAAGGGGACCTTCTCTATCAAATCAGCTTATTTACTCAAATGTTCCTCTATCAAATTCTCCTAGCAACTTTAATTGGTTGAATAGCATCTGAAATTTGAAATGCCCTCCGAAGATCAAAGTATTTCTATTTTTTCTGTTTAATAATAGGTTGTAGTTTTGTGGGCTTGAGGAAGATGCTACACACATTTTTAAAGTTTGTGATCACACAAAGCAAGTTTGGCTAACTTTAAATGTTCCCTTCGAAGGGCCAAAGGAAAATGAAAATCTAAGTGACTGGTGGATAAAAATGTGCACTAAAACAGAAAGCAAAACTCTTTTCGTTAAGGAAAAACTAGCTTTTGTTTTATGGATGGTCTGGAAAAATAGGAACTCCAAAACTTTTAATGATAATACTACTCCCATTCCAATTATACTAGATAAAGCTCTAAATATGTTCACGGAAATTTTTTATGGGAACAAATTCGGTACCTCTATCACATACCACAAGTGGTGGAAACAAATTAGTTGGAAAGCTCAAAAATATGGTTCTGTCAAGATAAACTTTGATGCCTCTCGCAATAGTGATGGAAATTGTTTGGTGGTCTATATAGTATGGGACCATTTTGGTGGCGTGTTAGCGGTCAAAGCATATAAACTTGGTACTTGTTTCATTAACCAGGCTGAAGCTTGGGCTACATGGGAAGTTCATGTCCAAGCTGCAAACTAAAGGGGGTTTCCTATCATCATAGAAGGAGATTCGTCTCTTGTCATCTCCTGCCTCAAAAGAAAGGTGGATGTTCCTTGGAAGCTTGAAAGTACTATCTCAAGCTGCTTACGGAAGAGGGATCTGTTTGAAGGAGATCTTCACTATCACCATGTTTACAGAGAAGCAAGTCAGGCGGCTGATTGGCTAGCTCGGGAGGCTCTTTCTTCTTCTTCTCTAGATTTTAGCATCTTATCTCTTCCCTCTTCTCTTCTTCTTATTTGTTTTTCTGACTTTTGGGGTTGTACTACACTCGGCCTTGCCAAGGTGGAACTGCAAGGGGTGGTTAGCGAACTCTCCTTAGCAGGTCGCCTTAATTTCGTACAGCTCAACTGACTCCTAGGATAGCTCGTCGTAATCCTATGGGGTCAGCTAGTTCGGTCTCACTGAGGTAGAGGTTAGCCTGGGTGAGATGCTTTGAGCTAATTTTACTGAGCTAGCTTGCTAACTTGGCATCGAGGTGTCATTCGGAAGCCACGTGTCGCTGTATTATTGGGAGGACCAAATTACCCCTCATCAATTGCCCCCACTCTCCAGCCAGCGTTAACTCGGCGAAGAGAGTAACTCTCAGTAAGGGTAATTGGTCCATGCTATCTGGTGTAGGATGTTGGTGTGTTGCTGGCATTTATCACAGCTCAAGACCAGCTTGAGCGCATCTGCTTTCATGGTGGGCCAATAGTACCTTTGTCGTAAGCTAGCTTGCTAACTTGGCATCGAGGTGTCATTCGAAAGCCACGTGTCACTATATTATTGGGAGGACCAAATTACCCCTCATCAATTGCCCCCACTCTCCAGCCAGCGTTAACTCGGCAAAGAGAGTAACTCTCAGTAAGGGTAATTGGTCCATGCTGGCTGGTGTAGGATGTTGGTGTGTCGTTGGCATTTATCATAGCTCAAGACCAGCTTGAGCGCATCTGCTTTCATGGTGGGCCAATAGTACCTTTGTCGTAAGGCCTTCTTAGCTAGGGCATGGCCTCCCAAGTTTCCTCCAC
Source organism: Nelumbo nucifera (assembly GCF_000365185.1). The sequence continues at coordinate 2,068,554 of NW_010729083.1, read as the reverse complement.
AAAGCCCTTCGTGGATCTCATGTAACACCCAATCTACCTCAATTCGGTGCAGGCATCATAGATATGATAGAGTGAAGGATCTTCAGTAGAGTTGCTCGCCTACTATCACGTAGCGAGCTGCTTGTCGTTTTATAAGCCGAGCTGTATTTCGTTCTTTTGGCAATACACCTTGTCTTATGCAGTCGAAGATTGGACCTATCCAACTTAGCTCTGTAGTGGTAATATTGGCAACCTCTTTTGCCCCTTTTTCTTTCGATGAGCGAGGTATCTCTTCTATGTAAACTGTTCTCTTGGTCGAGTCGATCTCTCTCGCCAACCTGGAGAGGGCGTCAGCCTCTGTATTTTTTGATCTCAGAATTTGTTGGAAATGCCAGGAGTTGAAGTTGGGTAGGAGTTCCTTTACCTTACCAAGTAGGCTTCCATGGAGGGTTCTCGTGTCTCATACTCTCAGTTTACTTGATTTACCACAAGTTGTGGGTCACTATAAACCATGAGATGTTTGGCTCCGACCTCCTTCACTAGTGCCAACCCAGCTATAAGCACCTCAAACTCAGCCTCGTTGTTTGAAGTTCGGAACAAAAACTGGAGTGTGTATTCCAATTTCACCTTACTAGGTCCGTAGAATATCAACCTAGCTCCGCTTCCACTCTGGTTAGACGAACCGTCCATATGAAGTATCCAGGGCTCCTCATCCTAGCTCACGATCTCGCGAGCTGGGGCGGGTGCCACACCGGTTGACGTCTCCGATGTAGTCACAAGTTCGGCTACTTCAGGGGCTGGCGAGCTGAAGGTGCACTCACCAATAAAGTCTGCCAAAATTTGTGCTTTTGTCACTGGTCGTGGCTCATAACGATGGTATGGGCTTGGAAGTAGGGCCTTAGTTTTCGGGCTGCTAGCACCAGTGCAGAGGTGAGCTTCTCTAGGAGATTTGCTTCTGCTTTTGGTCTTGCTGCTACTTGCTTCTTCTTTTGCTTGCTTTTTACTGGTTGCTGATACATATGTTGTTGTCGGCATTGGCCGGTAGTTTGGTGCCACGGCTGCATTGCATCAGCCCGCTGGTCGTCTACTCATACTGAAGCCTTGGAAGGCTTAACCTACAAGGGCATCCGTGCAGTCTGTTGGCTGCCAACTCTCGTAGGAGCCACGAAGGGCTCGACCTGTAGAGGAAACCTCACGAAACAGAGCTAATGAGGCTTTGTTCGGGTTGACTGTTGTTGAGAATAAACGTAGAATGAGTTGAGGTCATTTTGTTGATGTCTATTCTGTGGTGGTATGAATGCACCAAATTCCTCGTCCCATGCTCACATCTAGAGATCCGTGCTTCATCTCATAAAACCGCCACACTTTAATCCCAGTGGAAACCACTAATGGCTCTATCGTGGAGAGAGGGATGTTCACATGAGGTGGTGGAGTGTTTATCTAGGGTACTGAGAGTGTTGAGTTCGGCATGGCTGCTATTGATTGTCATAGGGGGTTCTCAAGGTTCATCATGGATGCTCTTGCCCCCAGTGATTGATTCTTGTTCTTGATGTTGGTGCTACTCAAAAATATCATTGGGTGGATGGAACCAGAAATTAGAAGGTGAGAATTTAACTTTTAAGAAGGTGAGAATTTAACTTTTAAGAAGGTGAGAACTTAGCTTTTTGTTGCATTTCCCATACATAGTGCTAATTGATGTTGCACAATCTATACGCTCCCCCGTGTACCGTGATTTAGACTCTAATTGGATACCAATCTGGTTGGGGCGAGCTGTATGACTCTGATGATGTCTAGGGTCCAAGTTGAAGTGTACTACAAGTGAAGAAAGGTGAGAGTGCCTGGGTAGTTTTTACCCGGGGAGGGCACTCTGATACTTAAGTCAGTAAGTGGATAGAAGTATTCTCTGAGGATGTGAGGGAGATTGAGAGTATCAGTGTGTGTACCTTTTTGGGTGGATCTAGACGTCTTATATAGGCCCCTGGACTCAGGGGCCTCAGGGTAACAGTCTTGAGCTCTTTGTAGAGTTGTTTCCCTATTTTTAGGCGCATTAAGGAGTCAGTTGAGAGATCTTCGCAGGAGTTACAGTTTGTCCTAGTAAAGTCGAGGCGTTCGACACGGTGAGCTGTTCTAACAGCCGCACTATCGGCACCTTTGGTAGCGAACTGCTGGGGACGGTTAGCAAGCTCTTCCTCACAGGTCGCCTTAGGTCCTCTCAGCTCGGTTGGCTCCTAGAACAGGTCGTCGTAATCTTACGGGTCTACCAGATCGGCCTTGCCGAGGTGGAACTACAAGGGGTGGTTAGCGAGCTCTCCTTAGCAGGTCACCTTAAGTCCCTACAGTTCGACCAACTCCAAGGACAACTCATCGTACTCCTACGGGGTTAGCTAGTTTGGTTTCGCTAAGGTAGAGGTCAACCTCGGTGAGATGCTCCGAGCTAATTTTACTGAGCTAGCTCGCTGACTTGGTGCCAAGGTGTCATCCGGAAACCACATGTCACTGTACGATTGGGAGGACCAAATTACCCCTCATCAGAATTCTTGTTTGCATCCATTACAACTAAAAGTCTATTTGGTAAGAAGATAAATTTGTTAGTGCAAAACTAACCTAATTTTGCAATTTATATGAACTGTTTTACACTACATATTTTCATTCACACTTATTTGCATCTTTTCCAAACGTAGCCTAATTGAATGAATTTACAGTAGAAGATCTTGAGTAGGAATGTGGAGGGACCAATGGAGAGAAGGTCTGAAGGATTAAGATTTGGGTAGTGAAGAAGAAGAAGAAGCGAAAATTGAGCCAGAGATCAAAAGAGATCTATAGAGATTTAGGTAGTGAAGAGTAAATAAGAGGAATAGAAAGGAGAAGATGCAATTTTATGTTTCAACGGGAATGAAGAGAGTGACAATATCAAATGGAGGCAAAGCAGGAGGGGGCTACTTCTGGGAGGTGATGAAGGTGAAAGGATCAACATGTCGATTTTCTTACCATTCCGTTTTGCTGACGGTGAAACTTCTGGGGGATTCCTTGCTCTAGATTCCACTCAACACTATAACTGAGATGAATCGGTTTGATGATAAGAAGAGGTTGGGAACTGCTGCTGATAGAAATGACATAGGACTTGTAGTTGGTAGTGTTGAAGCTGCTGGACTTGCTGCATCTGGGCCTGAATGGCCCGCATGCACTGCGCTCGATCACCCAACTGGTTTTGCCCCACGGCGGGAGGAACCATAGAGGGTTTAGTAAAGGTGGTGTTCACCGCAGGAGGGAATGGGGCGTTCGCCACTTCGGCGACCTGGGGTAGGTCCAGCGTGGGGACCCCAAAGGTGCTGAGAGGCACAATAAACTAACCGATACGCACGGTGGGAGCCTGAAGGTGCCCCCCAGAAGTGTTCATTTCGTTGTTCTGCCCGACGTTGCTAGAAGACACCATTAATGCTGGTGAAAGTTTGGTAGAGAAGGCTTTTCGAAGCATTTCCCACAGATGATGCCAATTGATGATGCGCAATCCAACCACTCCTGCTGGAAGCGATTGAGCTCCTAGCTGGTGATGGGCAAGAGTTATCTGCGCGAAGAGAGATGAAGGTACCCGAGGTTGCTCACCCGACGGGAAAACTTCGATGCTTAAGTTAGTACTCAGTTGCGACCTGGAAGAAAATGAGTTTGCAAGAAGATGAGAAAGCTAGAGAGTGGTGAATATGCGATACCTTGGCCCCTGGGGGGTTGAAGTCTTTATATACTAACATTCTGGTAGGTTTGGAGGGGCTGATCCCAAATCCCTACTGCAACGATCTGTTGTCAAGTAACGCTTCAAAGTGATTGGCTGTTATCGTGAGGACTAGGGAGCAGGTGGGCTAATGCGACCGTTGTAGGGTACGGTCCCGCCAGGTAGGAGACAACCTCCTTGGTTGGTAGGCACGATGCCGCCAGGTGAGAGACAATGAGTGCAATCCTCTGAGTTGGCAGATGTTGCGCCGCCAGGCACGGGACGTGGGTGCAGCTTTCAGGGTTGACAGGTACGATTGTCAGATAGGAAGCTTCTCGCGGGGCTTAGGGCTACTTGATAACGACCCCTGTAGCGAGCTACCTTGTGGTGAGCTACTTGTGTCGAGCTACTGGTGGCATGCCGAGGTGAGTCATCTCCAAGGTGGCTCATTTGCCTGGGTCTAGACTGTTGTGAACTTGGTTGTTTTAGTCTGCGAATTGGGATGGACTCAACCCGAAGTACCTTCAGCTCGGGACATTATTGCACCTGAGCTCATTCTGAGGCGAGCTGATACTTGCTGAATCATCATCTACGTCGAGTCATGTCCACGTGCCGATCTGCTCATGCCAATTTATTATTCATGTTGAGTCACATACACGTGTCACCCGTTTATGAGGTTGGGCCAAATCACCCTTCATCAATACTGTCCTGTAACTGAGCTGAATCGATTTGATGATAAGTAGAGGTAGCTTTCCCCTTTCGTTCATATGTTTAGATTTTAAATGCTATAGCATCGATGGTGTGATGATAAGCAGGGGTTTTTTGAATGGAATGCTGCAAGAGATATTAATAAAATTTGTTTGTGGTATAAGAACTTCTGAGATTGGGATGGATGACTCAGACTCAAAAAGTTAGAATGGATGTGAAGGATCTATAAAAAAACTCTAGTGAAACTTCGTAGGGGAGGAGAATAGCGGTTGAATCTGACATAACCCATGAAATTGAACAAAGGAGGAGAATACAGAATAAGTAAAATATATATTATAAGATATGTATTAGTTGAGGAATATATTACCAAATACCTCAATTATTCTTTGGGTTGCGTTTGGAATCGGTGTAAATCAAGAACAACGTAAAAGTTTACGTCTGTTCGATTTTGTTGGCATTTGGAAGGGGTGTGTAATTATGATCGATGTAAAACTCCACTTTGGTTCAATTTTGCGTGTGTTTGGATGGAGTGGAGTTTTACGTCATAAATCGGTGTAAAACATTATCAAACGTAAAGTTTTACATCAATTATCGATGTAAATACTACATCGATAAAATCGATGTAAAACTTTACACCAATCACATCACGCTTTTCAAAAGTGCAACGATCACTTCCTCACGGTTCAGTGTAAATCGTCATCGGTGTACTTTTACACTGATGTTAAACTTTACACCAATCACATCACGCTTTTCAAAAATGCAATGGTCACTTCTTCACGATTCAGTGTCAAACGTCATCGGTGCACTTTTACACTGATTCCAAACACAACCTTAGAAACCAGAAATAAGATTCTTGTTAGAGAGTAGGAATTTCCTCAAGAACAGAAACAAGTATGAACAATGCCAAACATAGCCTACTAAAAGGCTTTCTAGCCAGGTTGGGGGGCTCTCCACATTGCACTTAGCCTCTCTTAATAATGCAAGTATGATCAACCTTCTACCAACGCCACATAAAGAATGACACTAGATAGGGTTGTAGCTTGTGTGGACTTAACCCATATTTTTTGTATAAATTGGGTATCAGTTTTCAAACTTAAAGATGGGTTTAGGCCAGAAAACTCAGGTTCTATATAATTGAATTTGAGTTGTGCTTGGATTGAGGCTAAAGGCTAAAGATAATCTCCACATGAGAGTGCTCCCGCAAGTGCGCAAGAAAGTATACTAGACCACGTGCTTGCGGTGCATAAGAGTCGGGACGCCATCTTCCAAGACGAGGTCGCGAAATGGGCGGACATGCCTACACGTTGGCTTTTGGGAGTAGCTGCTAGCCACAGTATGGTGGTAAGTATCCCTCCTTCAACTTTGTTTGTTTGTTTGTTTTTTTTACTGACCTTGGTCTTCTTTTGCTTGGCCAACTCTGTTGTTCATGAACTAGCCTGTTAATCTGCAATCCGTTCGAAGGAAGCTCGGGATGCCAAGGTGGAGGTGCGGAAGCTTCACTGTGAGTTGGACCTGGCTCGGGGTGAAGTACTTCAAGCCAAAAAGGGAGCTGAGGGCCAGAGGCAGCTGATCTTGGCCCAGGAAGGGTAGACCTCTGCACTGACTAAGGAGAAGGCACGACTTCAGTGAGAGGTTGCGAACCTCTAGGCCATGGTCAAAGAACGCACCAAAATCTTTGAGACCGCCATCGCAGAAGAAAGGAAAAAGGTCATCGAGAGCTTCAAAGAGTCCCCGGAGTTTAAGGCCTTGCAGGTTGAATATAGCTCGAGCTCCTACCACTCCGGGTTCAAGTTGTGCAAGTACTTGGTCCGGTAGAAATTCCCCGATCTCGACCTTGGTGGCATCACAATGTCAGGCTTAGCCTCCGGAGTGGCCAAGGCAACGGACGAGGAGCCCGACTCGTTAGGGGAGGAGAGCGATGACGAGGTTGAAGTGGTGGACCCCTCCGCGTGATAGCTTGTTGTTCTTTATCTTCTTTTTGAATTGTGGATATACACCCCGAAGCCGTTGAGCTCGGGTCGTAGTAAAATTCCTGTACTTGAACTTTTTCATTAATGAAATATATTGTTTCTGAGTAACCTGGGTGCAAAATAATTCTAAGTGTGAGTGAGCCCCGAACTGGGCAATCTAATGTATAGGTTACCCGAATTGTCGAGCTAATGAGTAGGATAACCAGTAAGGATAGCCAAAATAAAATTTTCCCAAGTGTTTGTTACTCCAATCTGTGTGGGTTACTCCGAACTATCGAGTTACTGGGCTTGGTAACAAGTAAGGGTAACCAAAGTGGAATTTTTCCAAGTGTTTGTCACCCCGAGCTACCTACTATGGCTATTAGTAGGGGTAACATCATGCAATGTACTCCGCACACGGGCTATTTGTTTAAATGCTGGTTTGTCCTTTTCAGGCCCGACCTTCCGAGGTCTTCGCTAGTTCGGTGTTTTTAGCCCTTAGGCTCTAGGAGCGACTTAAGGTCCACTCTCCTTGGGTTTGCCCATGATGAAGAGGCGACTGGGACTTGTGAAGTGTCGAGCTACCTGTGAGGTGCCGGGCTGACTAGGTGCCGAGCTGCTTGTGAGATGCTGGGCTGACCAGGTGCGGAGCTGCCTGTGAGGTGTCGAGCCGACCAGGTGCCGAGCTCTCTACCAATTCGGTACTTTAACCCTTAGGCTCTGGGAGCGACTTATTGTCCACTCTCCTGGACTTTGCCCATGCCAAAGAGGCGACTGGGTCTTATGCAGTATTGTGGTCCTTAGACTTCAAGGAGCGACTAGTAGTCCACTCCTGAACTTTGCCCATGCCGAAGAGGCGAATGGGTCTTATGCAGCAGTACAACCCTTAGGCTTTGGGAGCGACTCATAGTCCACTCCTGAAGTTTGCGCATGCCGAAGAGGCAACTGGGTCTTGTTGTGGCCCTTAGGCTCTAGGAGCGACTTAAGGTCCACTCTTGAAGTTTGCCCATGCCGAAGAGGCAACTGGGTCTTGTTGTGGCCCTTAGGGTCTGGGAGCGACTTAAGCTCCACTCCTGGGTTTTGCCCATGCCGAAGAGGCGACTGGGTCTTAAGCAGTAACTTAGCCCATAGGCCTTTGGGAGCGACTCGAAGTCCACTCTTCTTGATTTTCTAGGAGTGACTCTCAGTCCGCTCCCCTAGTTTGACGATTATAGGTAGTGTCGTTTTAAATTGCTGATGTTCCAAGCTCGAGGTACATGCTTTCCTTCTAACGTTTCGAGTTCGTATGTACCTTCCCCAAGTACCCACTTTACTCGGTAGGGACCTTCCCAATTTGGTCTGAGCTTACCTACACCGGGCTCAGGCACCATAACTTTTCGAAGGACCAGGTCGCCGACACGGAAGTGCTGCTTCTTGACTCGGACGTTATAGTACTGAGCTACTGTTTGCTGGTAGGCTGCGGTCCAAATGTATGCGAGGTCCCGTATTTCTTCCACCAGGTCGAGGTTTGTACGAAGCTCGTTACCGTTTTCTTCATCGTCATAAGCCTCCAGGCGCAATGTAGGTACCTCAATCTCGATGGGGATTACCGCTTCCGTGCCGTAGGTGAGGTTAAAGGGGGTTTCACTTGTGGCGGTCTTGACGGTAGTTCGATAGGCCCATAGTACGCTAGGCAGCTCGTCCACCCATAGTCCTTTAGCTCGGGCTAAGCAGGCTTTTAGTCCACAGAGTATAGCTCTATTCGTGACTTCTGCTTGCCCATTTGCTTGAGGGTGTGCCACCGAAGTGAAATTTTGTTGTATCCCCATCTCGGCACACCAGTTTTGAAACTTGATATCTTTGAACTGCTTGTCGTTGTCAGAGATAAGTACTCGAGGTAGTCTGAAGCGGCACACTATACTCCTCCAAAAGAAGTTTTGTATATTTCGTGTTGTGATTGTTACCAAGGGTTCTGCCTCTACCCACTTTGTGAAGCTACTACCAGAAATCTCCTTTATTCTGTCGCTGGAGGGAATGGTCCAAGGATGTCGATTCCCCATTTTGCGAAGGGCCACGGGCTGGTGAGGTACTTTAGGTCGGCAGCAAGCTGGTGATGGATGTTGGCGTGCCTCTAGCATTTATCGCATTTCTTGACGAGCTCGTGTGCATCTGTCCTCATCGTGGGCCAATAATATCCTTGCCATAGCGCTTCCTAGGCGAGAGCCCTGCCCCCTAAGTGTCCGTCGCATAGGCCTTCATGAGTGTCATGGAGAGCGAGCTCGACCTCTAAAGGTCGCAAGCAGTGCAAGTAGGGGAGCATGTAGGATCTTCGGTACAGCCGTCCGTCTATCATAACGTACTTGGCTGCTTGTCGCTCTACCCTTCTGGCTGCGCTGTGATCTGTGGGTCAGGTTCCGTGAAGCTGGTAGCTTGCGAGTGGGTCAATCCAGCTTGGCTCTGTTTGTGCAACAGGAGCAACCTCTTCTGCCCCCCCGAGAATGCTGGGTCGAGATAGGTTCTCTATGTACACGGTCCTCATGGTGTTGTTGCTCGTGCTGGCTAACCGGGATAGGGCATCGGCTTCAGTGTTCTCGGACCTTGGGATCTGTCTGATGAAGTATGACTGGAAGCTGCGTAGAACCACTTGGACCTTAGCTAAGTAAGCAGTCATGGTGGGGTCGCAAGCTTTATAATCGCCGGTGACTTGGTTGACCATGAGCTGGGAATCGCTACAGATGATGATGTGTTTCGCTTGTACCTCTTTCGCCAGTGTGAGCCCGGCTAGTAATGCTTCATACTCTGCTTCGTTATTGGATGCCGCGAACTCGAATCGAAGTGCGTACTCCAACTTCACCCCGCTTGGCCCGTTCATAATCGCCAGTAACCTGGTTGACCACCAGCTGGGAATCGTTGTAGATGATGATGTGTTTCGCTTGTACCTCTTTCGCCAGTGTGAGCCCGGCTAGTAATGCTTCATACTCTGCTTCGTTATTGGATGCCACGAACTCGAATCGAAATGCGTACTCCAACTTCACCCCGCTTGGCCCGTGCAAAATAGCGTCGACTCCGCTTCCTTGTTGATTGGATGAACCATCTACATGGAGGATCTAGGGCTCCTCATCCCAGGTTGGCCTTGCTCTTACCGGGGCCGGTGTCGCGCTGGTCGAAGCCTCCTCTTTGTGTTCGATCTCAATCAATTCGAGGGATGCGGTGCTGAAGGTGCATTCTGCAACAAAGTCGGCTAAGGCTTGGGCCTTAATCGTTATCCGAGGCTCGTATCGGAGGTCGTACTCGCTGAGTTCGATGGCCCACTTCGTCAGCCTGCCAGATACCTCGGGCTTAAGTAAGACTTGCCTCAGAGGTTTTTTCGTGAGGACTATGACTGTGTGAGCTTGGAAATACGGGCGAAGCTTCTGAGCTGCTATGACCAGTGCGTACGCCAATTTTTCGATCTCCGGGTACCTGGTTTCTGCTTCCTACAAAACTTTACTCACATAGTAGATAGGTCGTTGGACCCGATCTACTTCTTTTATTAGTACCGAGCTGACCACCTCATCGCTCGCAGAGAGGTACAGCTTTAAAACATCACCCTCCTCGGGTCGGGTCAGAACCAGGATACTAACTAGGTACTTCTTTAGCTCGTCGAAGGCGAACTGGCACCTCTTCAGTCCACTCGAAGTCTTTACTTTTCTTGATTGCCTTGAAAAAAGGTAGGCAACGAGGTGGCTTCATGTCCAGGATGGCCTTTATCTTTTCGAGGTTTGCTTCGATGCCACGTTGGTTAACTATGTAACCCAGGAATTTACCAGAGGTGACACCAAAGACACACTTGTTAGGGTTCAGTCTCATACTATACTTGCGTAGGATTTCAAAAACACATTGCAAGTCACTTATTAGATATTTCGAAAATTGAGTTTTGACGACCATGTCGTCTACATAGCATTCAACCTTATCGCCGATCAATGTCTCAAAAAGTTTGTTGACAAGTCTTTGAAAGGTTGCCCCGGCATTTTTTAGCCCGAAGGGCATGACCTTGTAACAATACAATCCTAGCTCAGTTATGAATGTTGTCTTTTCCTCGTCAGCGGGGTCCATCTTGATCTAGTTATAGCCCGAGTATGCATCCAGAAAACTTAGCAACCCGTGCCCTGAGGTCGCATCCACTAGATGGTTTATCTTTGGGAGGGGGAAACAATCCTTCGGGCAAGCTCGATTTAGGTCGGTGTAATCGACGCACATGCGCCATTTACCGGTGGCCTTTTTTACCAGAACTGGGTTAGCCACCCAGCTCAGGTAATGGACCTCCCTGATGAAATCGGCTACGAGGAGTTTCCCGACCTCCTCATCGACTATCCTCCAACGCTTTGTGGTGAGGTTGCATTTTTTCTGTTTAACTGCACTGCTAAAGGATCAGTATTCAACTTGTGAGCTATTAATCTGGCATCTATACCAGGCATCTCTGCTGCAGACCATGCAAATACATCTAAATTTTTAAGTAAAAAACTTATCAGTCGAGAGCAGAGAGGCTCCTTGATTGCTGCTCCGATCTATAGGGTCCTGGCTGGATCTTCCGCTAAGGTTGGGATGTGGATCGTCCCTTCGGTTGGTGTAGCTCGCTCCTCGAAGTACTCTACAGGTCGCTCTAGCTCAAGGTCATCTGCCRGCTTGGCTTTCCCTTTGAGGGTGGCAACGTAGCACTTGCGAGATTTGAGCTGGTCGCCTCGCACTGTCCCAACTCCGAAGTCCGTGGGGAACTTCATAGCCAAGTAGTAGGTGGACACCACTGTGCGAAGCGCGTGGGTGATGGGCCGACCTATAATGGCATTGTACGGGGAGTGAGTTGCGACTACCAAAAAGGTGTGCTCGAATCTCGCGAGGCTAGGCCAGGTGCCGATCTCCACGGGTACTGAGATTCGCCCTAAGGGCCTGGCTTCCTCTCCGCTAAAGCCAACCAGTGGAGTGCTCATCAATTTGAGGTCGCCTTTCCGGAGCTGAAGCTTGTCGAACGCATCTTTGAACAGGATGTCTGCTGAGCTACCAGAGTCGACCAGGATATGCTTCACCTCAAAGTCGTTGACCCTCATTTTTATGACCAATGCATCATTGTGGGGGTATTGGACTCCTCGTGCGTCGTCTTCCGTGAAGAATATCGGGTCTTCGGGCCTAGGTCGCTTTGGCGGATTCTGCTCTTCGTGCTCTAGTTCACGAATTGAGGACTTCCCTGCGGCCGAGGTGCAGCCTGCGACTATGGATCCGCCAGTGATCGTGTTGATCATCCCGCGGATTGGTCTCTCCTCGAGCAGTTGTCTCTGCGGTTGTTCGCTGCGCTGGCTGTTGGGCTCGGGAGCATCTCTCCTTTGCTCCCCCTATCGGTCTGCTTGGTTTTTATTACTTTTTTGTACAAAATTTTTTAGGCACTCGCGATGAATGAGCTCTTCAATCTCATCGCGTTCGGTACTATGACTGTGATCTCTATGAAAATGGAAAAATACATTTTTATTTCTAGTGATCGGGTCTCCCCTCAACCGGGGCGACCACTTCACAAAAGAGGCATCCTTGATCGCCATGAGAATTTCCCCTCACTTCGCATTGAGGGGTGTGAAGCTCGTTCTTTCAACTAGGGGAGCTTGGGGATGAAAATCTGACTTGTTCCCTCCCCTGGATGGGGACTTGCTTTTCTTCCTCTTGCCACCACCGTTGTTCAAGCTGTGGTCTTCTCTCTTTCTTTTCTCTGTTGGGGCTTCGATCTGTTGGTTCATCTCTTCCTCGGTCCCAATGAACTGATCGGCGAGCTTAAGGAATTCTATGATGTCTTTGGGTTTGTTTGCCACCACATGCCATTTGAATTCCCTGTGGGTGATTCCCTTTTTTGCTGTCGCGAGTCTTATGGCGGGGTCCAAGTCTAGGATTAGTAGGCAAGTGTTGTTGAAGCATTTGATGTAACTTCGAATTGACTCTCCTTCCCTTTGGACTATACTGAGAAGGCTTTCTTGTGACCTCGGGCACTTCTTACTAGTGATGAAGTGCGAGGTGAACAACTATACGAGCTGTGCCCAACTTTTAGTTGTCCCTGGTGCGTGGTTTTTGTACCAAGTGCGAGTTACCCCTTTGAAGGTCGTGGAGAAAGCAACACACATGCAGGCTTCGTCAACCCCAACAAGGTGCATATGGGATTGGAAAGAATCTACGTGATCATTTGGGTCGAAAGACCCATCGTACTTATCCAGGGGGGACCCTAAAGTTCATCGGCATCGGGGAGGTCAGGAGTTCGGAGGATAGCGGAGAGGGTACAAAGAGGAGGGGAGCAGTTTTTGTGATTCCTGAGCTTACCCCCATCTTACCTTTGGGCTACTCAGGTCGGTTGGGTCTCACGAGCTGGCTTGGATTTACAGTGCGAGGTGCTCTAGCATGTCTCCTTTACTGCTATTGGACTGGCTCTGCAGTAGTGCTGCTGACCTCTGCACTATCAGATGGTGCCTTGGTCAGAAGTGATTCGGACTGCCGGCTACTATGGACTAAAATGCCTTGTCTGGAGTCCTCGGCTAGGACCTCGAACCGATTTCCTGCTAGAGTTCCTTCAGGTCGCGAGGGCCGAGGTGGACTGGTTCTGGTGGGTCGAGTATCTCTCGACCTGCTTACTTGCTAGGAGATTAGAGGAACAACTTGTTTTTACTTCCTGCCGCAAGACGAGGCCTAGGAGGTCTCCCCCAGCAAGGACGGTTGTTTTGGCGGCGAGGCTTGCTTGGGGTGATTGGACATTGAGGTGGGGTTGGTTGTTGGTTCTACTGCAACGGTGGGAACTGCTGCTAGTACATGTGGTGCAGGACTTGCTGTTGGTACTGCTGGACCTGCTGCATTTGGGCTTGGATAGCCCGCACACAGTATACTAGGTCGCTTAGTTGATTTGGTCCAACTCTAGGGGAACTATCGAGGTTTCAACGGAGGTCGCACCCACTACAGGAGGAAGTGAGGCGTTCATAGGCACAGTTGGTTGAGGTACAGTAGGTGCTGGAATCCCATCCCCGGGGAGCGGTATGGTGAACTGGCCTATGCAGGCAGTGGGGAACTGAGGTTGCCCCCCGGAGACGTTTGCTTCGTTGTGCTGTCTGGCGTTGCTGGAGGAAATCATGGGTTTGAGTTTTAGGTTTTTGAAATAGAGATAAAAGGCTTTTAGTAACGATTTCCCACAGACAGCGCCAAATGACGTGGCATAATCCGGCTGCTCCCTGCTGGAGACGATCTGGCTACCAGCAACGATGAAAACTGGGGTAACCTGCAAGAGAGGAGTCATAGATCCCAGGGTGGCTGACTCGGCGGGGACACACCGATGGCTAAGTTAGCACACAGTAGCTGTAGTAGAGAGCTTGAAGATGATAACAGTGAGTTTGAGAGTTAGAGAGCAAAGATTATGCATAAAAACATACCTTCGCCCCTAGGGGGTGAAGTCTTTATATACTGGAGGCCTCGTGGGTTGGTGGAGTGGTTCCTGGATCCTCGCTGTGATGGGATCCGCTTGCGTGTTAGGTGGGTAAAATGCCACCAACTGGTAAGGTTGCCCGTTTCCGTCTAAACCGGGGAGTGGGTGAACTAATGTAGCCGTTACAAAGTACGGTCCCGNAGCTGCCTATTGGTGAGCTACTTGAGCTTGTGTTAATGCCGAAGTGCCTTAGTACCGAGGTGTTCTTGCACTGAGGTAGGCTTGTCCTGAGGTGGGAGTAACGTCTCCCGATGTGAGGTTGGCCATCCCCGTCTGAATCGGGGAGTGGGTGAACTAATGTAGCCGTTACAAAGTACGGTCCCGTGGGATGCAGAGTACGGAGGTGTGTTCCTCGAGGTTGCCATGCGGAGGTCAACCAGACTAGGCAACGGGCTGCTTGTGAAGTGTCGGGCTACTTGGTGGCAAGCTGCCTATTGGCGAGCTGCCTGAGCTCGCGTTCCACATACTTGATCTTCCCTGAATGCCGAAGTGCTTTAGTACCGAGGTGTTCTTGCACCGAGGTAGGCCTGTCCTGAGGTGACTCATCTGTCCAAGCTCGACCTGTAGCAGACTTGGCACTGTTGTCCTGGTCGCGAACTGGTACTGGGACGATCTTGGCCCGAAGTAACTTTAGTCCGGGGTACCAACGTACCCGAGGTCGCTTTGTAGCGAGCTGATTTATGCTAAGCTGTCACCTGCGTTGAGTCATGTCCACATGCCGATCTGATCATGTCGAGTTGTCACTTATGCTGAGTCACGCCCACGTGTCTCCTGATTATGAGGTCGGGCCAAATTCCCCTTCATCACATACTATTTGGAAATGTTGAGTTCAATTTGCATTATCTCATAAAAAATAATTTTCAACCTCAAATAATATTGAAACAATACAAATAAAAAATAAAAAATTAATAAATGAAATGATTAAAATTAAAAAAAAAAGACTATAAAAATATTAAAATAATTAATAATTTACACAAATAAAAATTAAAATAATTAAAATTACTAGTTAATAAAAATAATTAATAATTAATAAAAATATTATTATTATTCACCCAACCATCGCTATTGCATGTTGCAGCGGCAGTGGCGACGGTGGGAAGATAGGGAGGGAGAGAGAGAGAGAGAGAGAGAGAACATAAGATCTGAATCCAAATCGATCGATCTATGCCTCTGAAAAGATGAAGACACCTACCATTTCCAATGATCAATTAGAGTAACAGAGATAAGGGGAACAAAATACAGATGAACACTACGAAAGCCCTCTCAGTAGAAGTCATGTGAGCCCATCGATGAAGCCCTCTTGACCCCAGTGACGAAGCCCACCGACGAAGCCATCTCGGTTCACAAAATACAGATGAACACATACTGTTTCCGGTGATCTCATCGTAAAGACTAAAAACCCTCTTGAGAGATTGGTCGTCGATAACCCACCTCCAAGAGCACGATAAAACCCTCAATCCCCCAAGAGCGAGAGAGAGATAGAGAGAGGGAGAGGGAGGGAGAGAGAGAGAGAGAGAGAGAGAGAGAGAACTGGGAACAAGGGGAGAAAGAGAGAGCCGCCGCTGCAACTTGCAATGGCGGTGGCAGGAAGACAGGGGGAGAGAGATCGAGAGAGAGAAGGCAAATGAGTCGTGCGTGAGAAGACAGAGATAGTGCGCATCATTTCTAAAATATTGTAAGGGTATTTTGGACTATGCACGGCTTTGAAATGCGTCTGAGCACGTTAAGAGCGCGCGTTAAGAGCTGGCCCAATCTCTATTACTTTTAGATCTAAAAATAAGATTTAGACGAAGTTTAAGAGGTAAAATCAAACAAAAAATGATGTCTAAAAAACAATATTTTTATATTCAGACCTCTTAAAAGTGCAATCAAACGAGGAGGGAGAGTATCGAATGAAACAGGTTGGGGGATTATCGAGTGAAAATTAGGATTAGAATTAAAAGATGAAAAATATTATTATATTTTTAGTAATAAATGTATATATAAATATGTATAATATTGTCCACTTTGGTTTTGGTTTTTACGGCATGGCACTATAATCTATAAATGGTTGGTTGCTCGGTATGGACGGTGGACCCTGTTATGTTTTGTCTTGGGATTTGGGACTTTAGAGACAACCATCTGATAGAATAGAAGTTAGAAGAACCCCACACGACCATCGGTCCGTGGGTAACGTGGCTTTATTATCCACCGTCCCATTGGACCTGAAAAATATCACTTCAGAGGAGAAAATAAAACGGTGGAGATCTGGGAGGACAACCGTGTATTTCTGCCCACCCTACACTTGATTCTTGAATCTTGACTCTTGAACGAGGTCGAAATTCGCAACTCGCACGATAAGAAAGAAAACAAAAACATCCCGATTTGCTTAATCTAGAGTCGGCTCAGCTCGTCGCCCAAGCCGGATTAACGAGGCATATAGCCGCTAGCCAACCAATTCCTTGCTAGTCGCTCCACTAACCATAACCAAGCGCCGCTATTGCGCAATGGCTCGGAGTCTGAGTTGTCTTGACCTATGGGTGGGACCCAACATAGAAGAACCGTGGGCCGTAGCACATGGATGACGTGTACTAAACGATAGTTGTCCGTGGCATCGAAGCACGATCCGGTCTTGGGGGGGTTGACAAACTAATCGCAGTCGTCCATATCAATTATATATACATATAATCTTCCTATCTGCTGATAGTACTGAGTATTCAAGAAGCACGATAAAGAGATTCAGATGCGAGCGCTGAGCGCTGCACGCTGCATGTGGGACATGCGATGCAAGCACATGTGACACGCCGTATACACAGTTGAACTTGGCCCTTGGTTTGAAGGCTTTGACCTTCCTCTCTGCTAGACCTATTCATGAATCGGATAATCCGGCGGTCCGACCCGATTGTGATCGGACTTATACGTGGGTCTAGGCTTAGGCCCTATTATCTAAGATCAACTTAATTTTGGGCCGGGTTTAGAATTTTACCCAACATGATTCGGCAATAATTTAAATATTAATATATATTATTAAAATATAATAATATATATATTTCTAACCTAAGTTTCCCAACTCATTTGAATCGACAGTCTTTCGCTCTTCTTCATTCTTGTTTTGTTCGTACAAATTAAACTCCTTCCCTTTCACAGCAGTGGCCGACGATAGTTTATCTACTATACTACAGGCAACAAGCCGATGACAGTATCTCTCCGAGCTCTAACTCCACATACTCAACGGCCTCCCGTCGTCCCCATTTCTTTGAGCTTTTGAGTCCAGACTCTAAGGTCCACCGCCAATAGTGGTGGTTGGCGGCATCTATAGTGGCAAGCCGACAATCAACTTTGAGCTTCAATTCTGAGTACTCAACGACGTCTCCATTTCTTCGAGCTCTGGGTCCATACTCTAGACTCCAAAGTAGCGGCCTCCCCAACACTCCCCAAAAATGGCCGACAACATCTACAGCAACAAGCCAACAAGCAACAACAATTGAACTCCATCTTCGAGCTCTCTCTCTCTCTCTCTCCAGTTCGTCAACGGCCAATCCTTCTTGTGGCAAATCAGCAATCTCTGGATAAAAAATGTAACTCTCTCAAATCATCTCTCGGGCTTCAGGTATATGTGTCTTATTCTTTTAAGGATAAATTTTTAATTAGTACCTTGTACTTTGTGCGTAGTATCGCTTTGGTTCCTGAACATTAAAATGCAATAATTCATTACCGAACTTTCAAAATATGACAATCTAGTACTTGATGTTAATTAGCTGTTAACCAGCCGTTATGTGTCATTTGAAAAAGACACAAAACATTTCAAAACTGTTTTGATATAATGTTTTTCCGGCATCATAGATTTTTTCTTTTAAAATATCAAGCATTAATTAGTCTCAAATCTACTATTATATAAAGTAGATATTTAACTGAATAAATGAACAGATAATAACAAAATAGGTGAATTGGTGGATCTGAAATTACCAACCTAATGATCAACACCACCTATAATTTTAACCTATTTTATAATTATGGCTATTGAAACCTCCCACACAACACTTTGCTGAGAATAAAGTATAAAGTCTCTTTTCTTTGTCCATATCTTTTTTTGTTCAAATAAGAAATGTTTGCACATCTTTTTGGGCTAAAACTCACTTTCTTAATCACTCTGTGCTTTCGTACCTTATCGTGCTAAAACTCTTATCAACCACTAAAAAATGCTATTAACTTTTTTAATGCCACAAATTAATAAATGAATTAAGCTTGCCATCTCTGTAACTTGCACATTTCAAATTCTACTGCTCGAAGGGGAGCTGGTTTACTCTCTGTGCTTAGTTAGGAACTCCGGGTTTTCTTCTTCCTGTTGCTATTGTGGCTGGAGAATCTGGGGAGGACAATGGATAACTTGTTGGGGTAGAAAAAATACACTTAAAAAATTAGAGAAAGCGGAGATAATAGGATCGAGCAGCCTGTTTGGAAAAATACTTCCGGACAGGCCATTGAATATTGAAGGAGTCATTCAACAGATCCACAGACTTTGGAGGTGGACGAGGGACGATTACTATGTAGAAAAGATTTGCAACAACATACTCTGGATCCATTTTGGAAATCCAGAGGACCTTGAGGAGGTTCTCTCCAATGAACCCTGGTCCATAAAGGACTATCCCTTACTGCTACGAAGATGGACACCTGGGAAGAAACCTAGCAATGTGCCCTTTGATACAATGGACATCTGGATCTGAATACTGGATGTGCCAGTAGAGTACAGGTCGGATGAGACAGCGGACCTGCTTGCAAGAGATGCTAGTGACTTAAGACAAATGAAGGAACTGATTCCAAGATACAACAAAAGAAGGCCGGCTTGGGATAAAGGCTTACGTGTGCGAATGAGAGTCCAAGTTAAGAACCCCATAGCAAGAGGATCCTGGGGAGTTCTAGAGGAAGGTAAAGAGGATTGGCTTCCTTTTCAGTACGACAAGCTTTCAGTATTTTGGGACATACGGAGAAGAACTGCCCAAAGAAAAAAGAGGAAGCCACCCAAGAGTTGGATCAATTGATTAAAAGGATGGGGTCGAACACCATGGATGAATCAAGAAGACCTCTGGGTTATGGACCTTGGATGAAGGTTGAAACTGGTAGTGAGGGGAATAGGTTCATCAATGTCAAGGACATTACGAAGAAAAAAAAATCCCAGGATGTGGAAATCGGCGTTAAGAGAGATTTGGTAAGATGGTAAGGAAAAGAGTGGAAGACAGGAGGAAGCCTATGAAACAGGACCCGATCGGACCAAAGATTAGGAAGTGGGCAAAGAACTCTATCTTGGCGAAAACAATAACTGAGGGAGGAATCTGTTCAATTTCGGCGGATTTTGACGTAGTTCTTTCTCTGATGAATGTCTTCTGGCCTGCACGATCTTTCTTCTACGGTGGGAACTGGGCTCAAGTCTGCCACAGATGTGCAAACTCTGATATTACCTTCCCAGTGAAAGGTCACAGATTTGACCAAGTACAAGTCTGTTTTATTAACCAATTGAGGAAAGGAAAAAACTAGTGATAAAATAAAATTCCAGAATCTAAATTGATGGTTCTGTATCAAAAAAATTGACGAGGCTCTTAACCCAAAGAAAGCTGATATTTATTGAAGAGGAGTTGAAGCCAACCTTAGGTACGGGGCTGGGCTTCGTGTATGGAACCCGAATCAGCTCTACCAAAGAGAGTTACGGGTCAAAAAAGAAACTCGTCGATGAGCCCTGACTCAAAAAATGAAGATCACAGGAATGATGAAGATGGTGGTCTAGTGACGAAAAGAGCTTGATGGGAAGAGGAAGAGATAGAACGTGAAGTTCTCAGATTGCTTTCCCCCATGTCGGAAAGGATGCATCTGTATCTGCCCCAAATTGCATAATGGAGGTAATCTTCTACCGTTCGAGAATTGATTTTATTCTTGGTATAACTTCAAAAACAAATTTTTGTTTTCTGTGTAAAACTGAAACAAGAAAGCCCCAAAATTCTGACCTTCTCTGGAAGAGTGGCCATCCTTCTAGCAAGAAATTATTGGGAAGAAGGTTTTTTTCAAAGAGGGAGGATCCAAAAGAGGAGAAAAAGAACTTGGACTAATAATGCTTTGCTGGGAAATTTGGAAAATTATTGTAAGAATCAAGTCACCAATATTCAAGGAGTTATCAATGACCTTGATAGCGACCGATGCCCAGAGTCAAGGGCTGTAGTTTTGTCCATTGAAAATAAGGGATTAATGCAGTCTGAGGATAGAGATTCTGATAAGGCAGACATGTGCATGATGTTTGGAAACCTAAAATTAAAAGAGATCTCAAAAGGGATTGCAGAAGTTGACCCTCAACAACTCCCTTGGTGCCAATGAAAATATGATGCTGGAACTGTCAAGGGATAGGGTCCCCCAAGACAATTCGAGCAGTGAAAGAGTCCCTTAGAAAGGAAAAACCTAGGATAATTTTCTTTAGTGAAACCAAATGCTCAATCAGGGTTTGTAAGAAAAATTTCAAAAACCTTTACTCGTGGAATTGTTGGGGTGTGGATGTTATAGGTTTGATTGGTGGTTTGGCCTTGTTCTGGGATAAGAGTATTTTTTTTAATAGTGGAATTTGCAGATAAAAATGTTATCCATGCTGGAATTACGGATGATGAAGGAAGAGTGTGGTGGTGCTCCTTTATCTATGGAGAACCGAACAAAGCCAGAAGGGAAGATTTTAGGCAAAAAATGAGGGCACTGGCTGGAAGGACTCAAGGGCCTTGGTATTGTATAGGAAATTTCAATATGGCTTTTCATTTTGATGATAAGGTGGGAGGTAAGAAATATAAATGAAGCTATATCAGGAAAAACAAAAGTTTCCTCAATGATTGTGGTCTATCTAAAATCCCCTTCTTTGGCCCAAAACATACCTGGACAAACAACAGAAGTGGGAATGAGAATGTCCAAGTCAAGTTAGATAGAGGGGTCTGTAATGTTGAGAGGCAAGAAATCCTTGCTGCAGTACAAGGAATTCAGATTGCTAACCAGCTTGGGGTGGAGCATCTCCTAGTTGAAGGGGACTCTCAGGTGGTAACGGGATGGCTTCTAAACCCGGATACTATCATTTGGGGCTACAAATATCTCATCAAAAAAGTAAAGTGGTTAACCAGCAATATGAGAGTTGAGGTAAAATGGGTTAGCAGGTCTGCTAATTCTATGGTTGATTCTTTAGCCAAACAGGGGGTTTCCAAGGAAGACCTTTTTTGTGCGACTTTGTAAACTATTAGTAATTTGGAATTTGTACTTAACTAGCCCAGAGAGGTTGCAACTTGTGCCTCTACTTGGGGACTTTGTACTATTGTCTATTGCTCATTAATAACTTATTTCGATCATAAAAAAAATGTTGAGAGGCAAGAAACTTTCTTAGAAGCAAAAGTTTTCTCTTTGCACTTCCCATTCAGATTATTTAGCAATCTGCCTTAATCTCTTTCCTATCTCAAAATTCAAAAAGAAGCCTTTTCGGTTTGAAGAGATGTGGATGACCCATGAGGGATGTGAGACAGTCATTTGTAGCTCTTGGGAAGCAAGCCCTAGCTATAGGGTGAATAGGAGTGTTAGTGCAAAGTGCATCAACCTAAGGCAGATGTTGAAGAAATGGAACAAGGAGGGGTTTGGTAGGGTTCAGGAGACTATTGAAAGAAAAATGCAGAACTAATGGAAGAAAGAAGAAAAAAAGGCTTTGACTTTGATGCAAAGAAAGTTAAGATTATTGAAGAAGAGCTTGATACTCTCCTTAAGAGAGAAGAAATTCTGTGGGCACAGAAATCCTGAATTAACTGGCTAAGACTAGGAGACAGGAATATAAGATTCTTCCACATGGCAACTACAAGACGAAGAGCAAAAAACTGAATCCTAAAGATTAAGAATGAAGAAGGAGAATGGGTGGAAGGCCAAGAGCAGATAGAGAAAGTCTTTATGAGCCACTTTGAGTCCATCTATGCATCATCTAGCCCTTCTCAGATAGCGTTGGCCTTAAGGAATATGGAAGGTAGAATAAGTAGTGAGGATAATGAGGACCTACAGAAACCTGTCTCTGTGGAGGAAATTGAGAATGCCCTCTTTCAGATGGCCCCTAGGAAGGCCCCTGGTCCAGATGGGTATCCAAACTTGTTCTTTCAGAAATATTGGGGAATAGTTAAGGAGGATGTGATAAGGGAAGCCAATACCTTTTTTAGAGATGGAGTTTGAACTAGAAACTCAATCAAACCTTTATAGCTCTAATCCCTAAGGTAAAACAGCTGGAAACTCTCTCTCAATACAGAACCATTACGCTTTGTAACACTGTCTACAAAATTATAGGCAAAGTTCTAGCTAATAGGCTGAAACCAATCATGCAAAAGATAACTTCCCAAAATTAGAATGCCTTTCTTTTTGGGAGAGCTATTCTAACAATATTCTTTTTGGCTCATGAGTTAATCCACTTTATGAACCATACCAAAGCCAAGAAAGGTTTCATGGCGGTTGATGATGCACAACCCGGTCGGTCTTAGCTGTCGGTAACCTTGCCTCTGACGGAGTCGAAGATGCCTGAAACAAGGAAGAAATTGGAGATTTCCGGGGAGGAACCCGGTAGGAATACTCCGAAGCTCAAGTTAATACTCTTGAGAAGGCAAGGGAAAATAAGAGGTTTCAAGACCAGAAAGCACAAATATCACATACCTCTTTCTCTGGGGGAAGAAGGTCTTTTATAACCACCTGGTGCACTCACTCCCAAGTTTCTGCCAAGTCAGGTATAACCGCCTCTGTGGGGGGTAGATATAACCGCCACTGTCCTCTCTGTTAGGGCCGTCTCTGCCACAACTGAGATGGTGGTAGCAGGTGGCCGTTACGGCGTGATTGCCATCTGTCAGATCCAGATCAATCAGGAGTGCTGCCTCAGAGTACGGACCTGTCAGGTACAGTTTCACAGTTGCGCGACCTGGAGCCAAGGTGCCGGAATGGTGCGCGAGGTGAAGTCTTGAGTTTAAATGGGAGTATGTCCTACTGTTCCGAGGTGCCGGCATATGGTCCAGACTGACCCGAGGTGGGCTTGTCCGGGCTCTGCCCCTTGCAGGCTTCTCTGTTAACCTCGGGATTCTCAGGAAGAGCTCGGGTTTCACCTCCTAGGAAGTGTGGGTTCCTTTTAGGGAGCTTGGGAAGCTTGGGCCTCTTCTTGGGATATGGCCGTGCTATGTCGCTGTGCCGAGCTGACGTTCCTGCCGGGTCACCCCGGTTTCTTCCATGTGTCGTACTGCCAAGGGGTCGGGCCAAATCTACCTCCATCAATTGCCCCCCACTCCCCGTGCCCGGGGTCTTGACCCGGCGTGGGGAGTTCACGGACTGACGGGTGGATTTGCTCTGTGGTGTGCTTAGTCCAGCTCAGATTTTTCCCGGTCTGACCCGTCGATGCTCTTGGCTTGACCAGGACCAACGCAGCTTGACCAGAGTCAGCCTGGGTCGCGTACAGCTCACGCGCGGATGTCAAACGTTTTATCAATTATCGGATGTCAAAATTTTGCGCTAAACTGATTTCACCTCGGGGGTCGTGCAACCGGTTTTCCTGAGAGCCGTTGGATGGCTTTGATCTCGACCGTTGATGCGCGGGTACAACGACTATAAATAGTGGGGTCCCTGGTCACTTTTCCTTCGCCAATATTCAATGATCGTTCCTTGAGCTCGCGTCCAAGGTCCTCAGCTCGCGTCACTTTCCCTAGTTCGGTATCGTTCCCTTGGTGAGTCCCCTTAGCTTTTTTCAATTTCCTTTCATTTCCTTTTGCGATGTCTAGTTCGAGTAGTTCGGGTAGTTTAGATAACCTCTTAGAAGGGCCTGAGGTGGAGACCTCGGGTCGGGATGACTCTTTTGACAGCCTTCTGGATGAGCCCGAGGTAGGGCCTTCAGCCCGGGTCACCCCGGGTAGCCTAGAGTCTACTTCTCGTCGGGTTTGGATGCCGGACACGTTCGGACCCTCCACTATGACGTCTGAAAGACTTCGGTCCCTTGTTCGTCAATTCAACCTGCCCGGGGAGTATGCATATAGCTTACCTTCGGGCAACTCCCTTGGGAGCACGGTTCAGATGAGGTCGTGGTCTTCCGGGAGCAGCTCATTGCCGGGCTGCGCCTTCCTCTTCACCCCCTAATCGTCGAAGTCTTGAACCACTTCGGCGTCTCAGTCGGTCAGCTTCACTCGAACTCTATTCGCAACATCATCGGGACCATATCCCTCTGTTGCGAATATGTTATTCCTTTGGACTTAGAAATTTTTTCTGCTCTTCTTATGCTCAAAAAACAAGCGAGCTTCCTTCCTGAGCACAGGCGGGCTTACTACCTGTCTCCTCGCCCAGGATTCAAACTTCTTCACAAACTTTCAAACAAGGTCCCGGCGTGGAAGTGGGACTACTTCGTGGTCCGAAGTGCTACGGGGTGGTCGTTTCCTACTCAACGGAGGGCGGCTGTCCTTGATCCCAGCGTCATGTTGGATAAAGACATGGCGGAGACCTTTCAGTCCTGGGCCCAGGTCGGGCTCGAGTGCGAAGAATACCTCTTGGAAGCTAAACTTATTCAGGCCGGTCTGAGTCCGGGTAGGCTTCTTTACTTAGTTTTCTTCTCTTTTTTTTTTTGGTACTGATGCCGAGCTCTTTTTGCAGGTATCATGGAGGCAGAGAAGACCCGCGGTGCCAACCTACTTGATGGAATGAAGAGGAGGAAGTGGGTCACCAAGCGTGCTCGCGTGGAGTCTCCTCGGGCCGTGGAGTTCGAAGCCCCGAGTCACCCTCCCTGTCATCAACCTGGATTCTCCCAGGGAACCTGAGGCGGCGGGGCCTATCCTCAAAGTGGCAGCGGAGCCCGGCGTCATAGAGGCTCGGGAAGCCGAAACCACAGAGGCTTCTCGAACTCCAACAATGTTTTCCAACTCGGGGAGCCAGGAGGGGGTTGGTAGTGTGCTGACTCCGAGCTGTGCTCTTCGGAAGAGTAAGAAGGCCGTTTACCCAGGCGAGGTCGCGGCATGGTTCGAGCTTCCTCCAGGCCACATTGGCGCACGTGCAGCGTCTCATGTCATGGTGGTAAGTTGACGCGGTTCCCTTTGTGCCTTTTTTTTTGCCGAACTGACTCCTTGCTTGGCAGGCGAACTCCTCCATCCATGCCCTAATTATCCAATCAGAGAGGAGCTTGACGCAGACACAGCCTGCCGAGGAGGCTTTGGAATCAGCTCGGGAGCGGGCGCAAACTGTCGAAGAGGCTTTGGGATCAGCTTGTGAGCGGGTCCAGCGTCTTGAGGGCGAGACTTCGGCTCAGAGGAGTGAGTTGGAGAGACTTCGAAGGGAGAACGACGCCCTGAGGCTTGTCGTGAAACACCTCGCGACCTCGAAAGGGGGCCTGGAGCATGAGGTGGAATACCTCAAGGCCGACATCAAGGAGAAGTCCGAGATCTTTTTCCAGGCTCTTGAGGACACCAAGGTGAAGGCCGTCAACGACTACATAGCGTCGGAGCGCTTCGACGACCTGATGGTGGGCTCATACCGGAGGGGCTTCAAATTGAGTCGGTGGATGATAAGGCATTCCTACCCCGAACTTGATATTCGTACCATCACCACCTCGCGTATCACTTCGGAGATGGCTGCTGCGGCCGATGAAGATCCAGACTCTGATGACGAGGTTGACCCTCCAAGTGTTGCCGAAGTCCCTTCTAAGGGCAAGGGGGATATCCCGAAGTGATGTGTACCGGGCCTGTGAGCCCGAAGTGATGTGTACCGAGCCTGCGAGCTCATTTTTTCTTCTTTCTTTTTTTTTTTGAACACTGTAAAGCAAACATTAGTAATGAAGTACTTTTTCTGGTCAAGTGTTGTGCAACTATTCTTCTTTTGCCAAGGTGATTATATTGCCGAGCTACATAGAATTAGGTCCCCAAAACGAGGCTTAAGGCGGGTCAACATAGTAAGGCTATATGCCCGATCTGTTCATCCTCAGCTCGGGTTTCATACCCGTGCTGCTTGCTCTTCTTGGCACTAACACTTAGTTTGCGTTGATGAGGTCCCGAGGTCATCCTTAGCTTGACGCTTTAGCCCTTAGGATATTTTCCTAGGTTTTTTGCCCATGCCGGAGAGGCGATTGGGTCTTGTAGTGTCGAGGTCTTTGTTACCTCGGCGTTCTGACCCTTAGGCTCTGGGAGCGGCTCATAGTTTGCCCAGTTTGGTAGCTTATAGGTAATATCGCCTTAGGTTGACGATGTTCCAAGCTCGGGGTATTTGCCTACCCTCCAGGGTCTCGAGCTTGTACGCTCCTCCGAGTGCTCTCTTTACTCGGTAGGGTCCTTCCCAGTTCGGCCCAAGTTTGCCAACGCCGGGCTCAGGTACCATGACCTTGCGGAGAATCAGGTCGCCGACGCGGAAGTTCCGCTTCTTGACTCTGGCGTTGTAGTACCGAGCTACCCTTTGCTGATACGCTGCGGTCCTGATGTATGCAAGGTCCCTCACTTCGTCGAGCAGGTCGAGGTTGGTATGTAGCTCGTTATTGGTATTGTCGCTGTATGCTTCCAACCGAAGTGAGAGGATTTCGATTTCGGCTGGGATGACTGCCTCTGTGCCATAGGTGAGGTTGAAGGGAGTTTCTCCGGTGGCGGTTTTCTTTGTAGTTAGGTATGCCCATAGAACGCTGGGCAGCTCATCCGCCCATAACTCTTTAGCTCGGTCTAGCTTGGCCTTTAGTCCGCAGAGAATAGCTCTGTTCGTGACTTCTGCCTGACCGTTTGCTTGTGGGTGCGCGATCGACATGAAGTTTTGCCGGATCCCCATGTCTTGGCCCCACTCTTGGAATTTGATGTCTTCGAACTGCTTGCCATTGTCGGAGATCAGTATCCGAGGTAGCCTGAAGCGATACACTATGTTATTCCAGAAGAAGTTCTGGACGTTTCGAGCTGTGATTGTTACGAGAGTTTCAGCTTCAACCCACTTTGTGAAGTAATCTACCGCCACTACTAGGAACCTCCTCCCACCTGCTGCTGGTGGGAATGGCCCGAGTAGGTCGATGCCCCACTGCGAAGGGCCATGGGCTGGTGAGATACTTGAGGTCGGCGGCGGGCTGGTGGTGAATATTGGTGTGCCTCTGGCACTTATCGCATTTCTTGACTAGCTCAACGACATCTGCTTTCATTGTTGGCCAATAGTACCCCTGTCATAGTGCTTTTTGAGCGAGGGCCCTGCCCCCCAGGTGTTCGCCACACAGGCTTTCATGAATGTCGTGGAGTATGAGCTCGGCTTCGGGAGGCCGTAAGCAGCGCAGGTAGGGGAGCGTGTAGGATCTCCGGTACAACCGTTCGTCTATTATGATGTATTTGGTTGCCTGGCACTCTACCCTCCTAGCGGCTTTGCAGTCTGTGGGGAGGGTTCCATGTAGCAGGAAGCTCGCGAGTGGATCG
>NW_010729083.1:2011861-2028665 GCF_000365185.1 Nelumbo nucifera | reverse complement strand
TTATGTAAGTACTAAGGGCAGATGTGTCCTTTCCATTATGTACTAAACATAACCTATAAATATTAAGAGAGTGGCGGCGGCAGATCTGTTAGAATCTGTCCCTCCTTTCAACTACTTGTGTTCTCCTGTTTCTCTTCTATTCTCTCTCCTTTCTCTCCTTTTCTTTTGTTTTGTAAACCGAAAACCTATTAGGATTCAAGACTGATTACAGTCTTGATCTTCTACTGGTTCAAGATAAGTTGTTGTCAGGTATTAAAATCTGCAGACAAGCTCCTGCAATCTCACACTTATTTTTTGCAGATGACAACTACATCTTCACATCAGCAAACTTCCAAGAAGCAAATTCCCTCATCCAAGCCCTCTCCATGTTTGAGAAAGCTTCAGAGCAGAAAGTCAATTATGATAAGTCAGAGGTATTTTTTAGTAGAAACTTACAAGACTTAGGAGAGCTCTGTCAAAAGCCCTTCATATTAAGAAAGTGGAGACCCCTTCAATTTATCTAGGTGCTTGCCCCCTTATTCCATGAAATAAATGCCAACCTTTTGATTTTCTCACAGAGAGAGTGGCTTCCAAAACTCTTGGTTGGAGAGACTTTTTGCTCTCACAGGCAGGCAAATAAGTCCTAAAATTTGTGATTATAGCCATCCCGACTTATAGTATGTCTTGTTTTCTCCTCCCCAAAAAACTGTTTTAACCTCCAGAAATTATAGAGAAGATTCTGGTGGGGGAGTTCCCAAGAGAGGAAAAAAGTTAATTGGGTTGCTTGGAATCAGATAACTAAGAGTAAAAGTGATGGGGGATTGGGGGTGAGAGACCCCTGGCATTTTAATTTGGCCTTGTTAGCAAAACTGGCTTGGAGGTTTTGTGAAGATAACCCATAGTTTGTGGGCTAGAACTCTGAAAGCCAAGTACTTCCCAAACTGTATCTTCTTTCAGGCTTCTTGCAGGGCAAACCAGTCGTGGGGTTGGAGGAGTGTCATACAAGGGAGAGAGCTTATAAAATTGGGAACCTATTGGAAAGTTAATGTGGGGGTCCAATATAAATGTTTGAACAGACCCCTAGATTCCAGAGATTGAGGGGTTTAAACCGTTTGGTCCTTGCACTCAAAACACCAAAAACCTTAAGATTAATTGTCTGATCATTCCTGAAGAAAGAAGAAGGAATATGGATATACCCCGGGAGTTGTTCCTTGAAGTTGTGGTTAGAATGATTGGCCAAATAAATCCAGCCTCAAATGATTGGGAAAACCATTTAATTTGGACCTAAACCCATTCTAGCAAATTCACAGTGAAGTTGGCCTATAGGGTGGCTACTGATCACTTTAACTACTCCAGAAATACCCAAAGAGGAGAGCCCATCCCAGGAAAACTGTGGAACATAATATGGAATCTGCCAATTGAGCCAATAATTAAGCATTTTGTGTGGAGGTGTTGTGTTAAAGGTCTTCTTGTAAGGGAAAACTTAGCCAAGAGAAAAACTATCCAATCTGCAGGGTGTCTAAGATGTGGGGCAGATTCCGAATCTCCCCTCCATGCCTTGGTGCAATGTAACAATCCTAGATGTATTTGGTTTGGATCAAGCCTTAGTTCGAAAGCCAATTTGGTGTCTCAAACTACAGATTTTGGGGACTGGTTTAAGTGAGCTATAAGCCAAAATGGTTCCTTGAATCCTAAGATTGTTGTTAGAATGGCTATCTGTTTGTAGTTAATATGGAAAGACAAAAATTCTTTTTACTTTGAAAGTACTGATGATAGTCCTTTTGTTGTGATCAATAGTGTCAATAGGTTGGTAGCGGAGATATCTCAAACATCGCCTCCGACATTGGTAAACTGTTCTAAAGCTCTTAGCGAAGAAGACAATTAGTTTCTTTGGCTTCCCCCGCATCAGGGTGCCTTTAAAGTTAATGTGGATGGGGGTTTTTTGGACCTAAACAGGGCTTCTTTTGGGTTTCTAGCGAAAGACAGTTCTGGTGCTATGTTGTGGGCGAGCTGTGGCTAGAGTAATGCCTCTTTTGCCATTCTGGCTAAAGCTTTGGTGTTCCTTGAAACAGTGAAGGCTTCCTTTTTGCAAATTGATTCTGAACTTATCTTTGAACTGGACAATCTCCACATTGTGAACTATCTAAGTTCTAAGAACAGACTGTCACAATGATATTGTTTTTGTGTTAAAAGATATTCTTAAACTATGCGAAGGCAATGCTGCTAAGTTCTCTTGGGTGCCTCGAGAGGTCAACAGGTCTGCCCATATATTGGCAGGAGCTGGACACTCGTCAAGCTTTTTTCTTTTCTGAGTTTTTTCCTAGGAGTTCCAAGTCCCTGTTCTAGGTGTGTGCTTTGTTTTCAATATGTTTTTTCTGTTGTCTTTTTCTTGTCTGTTGTCTTCTTTGTGTGGTTTGTTTTCTTGAAGTAATGAAGCTCTTCACCAAAAAAAAAAAACAAAAAAAAAATTTCAAATTCCTACTTTCGAAGGCAAGTACTAAACTAAAGACCTTGATAACTATGATTAGAAAGGGAAATGATGCACAAGTGGAATTTAACCATATCTTCCATATTCTAATCATCCATCATGGAAAGAGTGTTGATCAACCCTAAAGTATGGAAATTTTGTCACGTCAAGAAATACAAATCAATAACCCCAATATTGGCTATATACTGTTTCAAGACTTGGAATGGACATAAAACCAATATGATGATTAGATCATGGGGATAACAGTTTGATCATTTGGTTCAACCATTCAACTCGCTCAAATAAAAATGGAAGAAGACCAAAAATATTCTATATCATCTTTTATAGCCATTCCACATGAAAATAAGCTTGAATCGGTTACCAAATCAATATTCCTAACAATTAGGCAACTAAATAATTATATTGGCTTCTAGTTTTGCTTCTAACCAATGTTTTAAAAATCAATGAGGTTGAACCATTTTTGCCTCCAGATCATGGGTCAACAGTTCAACCATTCGGGTTGGATGGATTAGGCTGTGACATTTCAATACACACATATATAATTTAATAATGTATAAATTTGTATTATATCATTTAAATGATGTACAATTGCATTCTACATGTAATATATGTATATGTGTATTACTTGATGTCTAGTTTATATTTTTATTATAGTTAATTTTTTATTTATGAAAAACGCTAAAAACTAAGATTTTAGGCTAAAAAGGGGGTTTTGGAAAAAAATAGCAAGGCAAGCATTGGAATGCATAGATCTAGAAAAGCTATGCAAAATGAAAAAAAAAAAAATCACCCCAACTAGACAACCAAGTACAAAGTTATGGCCTCAATAAGTTTCAATATACATGTGATGTGTAACTTGTGACCCGATATCTAGGTCAATTGGATCAATGGTTCAGCCATTTGGGTTATATGAACTTAAACCAAATTAATCATTTTTGGTCAATTTCCAACTTTTAAAAATCAGACCAAAAAAGGGGCCAATGATGGTTCAAACAGTTTGACCATCCGGATGGATAACGGTTGAAAACATTGATATTGACAGTCTAACTGTTGGATATATGCAGTGGAAGTATAACAACATTGACATAATTAGTGATTAATTATACTGATTATTCTGGAATGAATTTAGGGTATGTTTGGTTTGCAGGAATAAGAATCTGGAATTGAAATCAGACCATTCCAATTCCAACATTTGGTTGGGTAGAATTGGAATTACATTCCCATTTCTAGTGGAATGGCATTCCCCCATTTGAGGAAATGGCCCCTCCCTTGGGAATGAGAATTCATTCCAACTGATATTGATTCCTATCTAATCCAAACAGACAGGAGGAATAGACCATTCAGGTTCCAATTCCAATGAATTTCAGTTTTGATTCCATTTTGATTAGAACCAAACTGACCCATAATATATGTTTGAAAAGATAAATGTTAAGTTAAAATGGCGTTGCATTGCAATCATAGTATATGATCCTAAGCCTAGCTTACATGTTAGAAAGAAAGACAAAATTAAGTTATCACAGTAATTATTTGTATCACTATTTTTTGGGTAAAAGACTTAAACCTCCCTTGATATTTATTGTAAATACTGAAACTTTTCTTTACTTTTCAAATTGGACTAAAACCTCCCCTAATGGCTGAAATCATCAGACAAAACCTCCCTCCATTAATAATCTATCAAGATCCGTATAAATTGACATTAAATTTTCTTAAAACCCGATTTTGCCCCTTTATGATCAGACTAATTGCCATATCCAGAAAACAGAGATATCTGAACAGAGAAATAGGGAGATTTTTTCTTTTCAAGCAATTTATCTATTTAACCTTGGTTGACACACCAGACTTGCAAGGTTACCAAACTGCAATTAAGGAAACTATCTTGCATCAACGCCCAATATATGGTTTGAGTTCCACTGGCTGAACAACTCAGGAAAAAGTATTTCCCAAGTAACTCTAAAGAGCTAAAAGCAATTCACTATTTGTGCTGTTGTGATAGCAAAAACGTAAATGAGTAATTCCATACACCAATCTCAAGTCTCCACCTTGGAAAATTAGGAAGTACTAAAAAGTGAGCAATGAACGATACAAAGCAGTGTAGTTAAAGCCCCTTCACCGCCTTATACGGATCTTGATCTACAGCATGTCAGAAATCTAGAAGAGTGGCTCTCTATGCGGTGGAAAATTAATGAAAAATCCATGTTTAAATTATGCGCCATCACCATGTTGTCACAATTGAAACCTTTAATTGCATCACCACCATGCCAACCAAGTGTCCTTGTGTTTAGGGTGGGTTATATATGTATTTTTTTGCATGTGGGGTCTGTTAATGGTAGTATTGTAATTATCAGTATGATTTTTTAATGCATGTAATGTTTACTTTTGTCATTCCCTCAAAAGCTTAAGCTACTCTTTAAAATAGGGGTGTTAATTGGACTGGATTTGGTCTAATCTGACCCAGTCTAATGTAAGTAAGGTCCAATCCAATGAATGTTTTGAATCAATTTCGATTGGTCCAATTCAATGTCTGGACCATTCAATCTGTTCAAATTCATTTTGATTTAGATTGGTTTCAACCCAAACCCGGTCCATTGACATATATTCTTATCTTATATCAATGGACCAAATATTGGCTTAGTCCAACCCAATCCAATATAAATTTGTTATGGACGGACCAGGTCCAATCCAATCTAATAAATATTTTGAACTGGATTGATCCAATCCAATATGTCTTGTTGGTCCATCCAATCCATCCAAATTGATTTTGGACTAGATGATGTCCAATTTAAAACCAGTCCATGGACACCCTTACTTTGAGGGGAGGTTGGTAATTGAGTGAACTAAAAGCATATAAAAGTTTAGCACGAGGTCCTCTCAACACTAAATTATATATTTGTGCTTGCCATCAATTTATATAATACAAAGTTTGTGTAGCATCGTTATTGCCTGCGGCCGATGAGATGTGCACGTATCAAACTAAGATTATGTATTCAATGCGAACAGAAGACGCAGGGTTATAATATTATTGACCCTGTTTTCTTACTTTTGTGTGTCAAATTGAAATTGAATTAACAAGTTGATACATCTTGATCGATCACACTATTCTAATGGTGTTCCGTCCCTTGTTCACAAATCACAACATAATTAAACTACTGACGTGTTACATTCAAATTCAAATTGTCTCTGTCCCTATGACTAGAATCTAGTTTTGTCATTCTACGAGATTCCCCTTTAAGATACCTTTGCCATAATAATGTATTATTGGAATCTTTGGATGAAAATTATTTAATGGTGAGACCCACCAAATACATGTATTACTATTGTTGTTGTTATCCATCCATCATCATCATCAATGAACGCTCTCATTTCATGGTTGATGGAACATTAATGGGAAGTTGAATACGCAACCCAACCATGGACTGAAAATATTAAATATATTAGTGAGCCAATTACGTACACGTTGGATAATCAATTCAATTCCAATCCACGTCACACTCTATGTCATCTCTTTAAGCAAGTATAAACTATAAACTATAAACTATGATGATGACAACAAAGAAACGGAACCAAAAAGGATTCTCGAATCCCTTATTTGGTGGAATGATAGAAAATCCAAAGCAACAGACTTTATATATGACATGGGAGCTAGTCAATTCCCCCAATATTCCCAAAGAATCATGGAATCCGCACCACTTTCAATTTCTGTCCCCAAATCCATGTACACATCACCAGCAGCAACTTAACCGCATTGTGAATTTGCTACCTCACGGTTAACCAGGGAAACAAGATGAATCGAGTCGGTGCCTGTTGGCTCCCGGGAATTACAGGATTCGGGTTGCTCGATATTTTGGGCCTGAGTATGATTTGTGTGTCAGTGTGTTTCGATAAATTCTGATCCCCTATGACTATTTACAGTATGGTTTTTGAATTGCTGTTGATTTGGATGGTTGGATCGTTCAACCTGAATGAATTGTTTAGACAATCAGTTTTGTTTTATCCTAAATATTGTTCTTGGTCAAAAACTGTTAAATCAGTTAATGATCTATTGATTTGGGTGGTTAAATCATTGACTCGTTCAATGATTTTTGACCGTTTTTTATTTATTATTATTTTTTTAAATATTTTTAATTTTTTATCAAAATGAATTATCCATTCGAACCGGACAATTGAACCATCCACCCAGAAACTGATGGCCAAAACGATTTTGTATAGAAATAGTTTTTTAAAACCATGATTCACAGAATCTTCTCCCAACTCTCAATGTACACATACGCTGGCTATCCAATTTGTCAATCTCTTGACAAGAAATTTGTGCAACTAGCATTTTGCGCATTGTGTCAGCATCGAAAAAAATTGTAAGATCAATTTTTTGCCAGCTGTCCTCTTAAAGTATATTACACGTGGAAACCAAGGTGGCATATTTCCACGTGGTAAGTTTCTTTCGAACTTAACCATGCTCGCTTCTACTTTTTGCTTACTTGAGAAAATAATTAAGTAGGGATGGATGCCAACGGTTAGATTGGGTTTAACGCGCGCAAACAAATATGCGATTTGACTCATGAATCATATCCCATCCATGAATATTCTCATTCTTGGCAATCTTGGAAGGTTTGGAATGAGACCGAATCAGCCCCCCACAACGTCCCAGGCACATTTCCACCGTGTATTAGGAACATCTCCCAATGATGATATCATCATTCTGAATATTATCATCGGAAAATATTTTCAATACACGATGAAGATGTGCTATGAGACATTATAGGGGGCTGATTTGAACTCGTTTGGAATAGCACACAATAGAGAATTGATACCTGACTAAACCAAATACAATCCACGAACCCAATTAGACTCATACTAAACTCGTCCCAATCGAGGTGGGGCGGATGAGTTGCCCGATTCACCTGTCCGATTGGACATTGACATCCTTAACTAAAAAGTTTAAAGTTGAAACTTAAAATGCTAGCTAATTGCAGATTGTTGGTTAATCTATCAACTAATCCACTTGTAAAGCAATGAGAATACAAAAAGCACCCCTTACCAATGACCGCAAAAATACCCTTCAAAGGGTAATCTTGACTTTCACTATGTATGTATTTGATATAGTTTTCGCTTATTAAATAAATGTATGTATTTGATTTATCTTTAAAATCGAGAAAAATATTTGATAAATTGTTTATGGAGTGAATAATCACTCAATCATTAAAGAATGTATTAAAATGAAACTTCTCTCAACAGTTGATGCATACATAAATCAAAACCCATTTTTATAAATATTAATACATACATATGAATATAATAAAAAAAAATACTGATTTTAACGATGATATAAT
Source organism: Nelumbo nucifera (assembly GCF_000365185.1). The sequence goes on along the minus strand of NW_010729083.1, from coordinate 2,020,874 downwards.
AACGTTTTAATAAATACTTATCATAAAACATCCATGAAACAAAAAAACACACTATATATCTACGTAATAATTTGAATCAAATGAATGGGATCGACAGCCGGCAGTCGGCACCAATGAAAACTTGTAATAAGAATTAATTGAGGTTCGAGAAAAAAAAAGCTTGGCTCCTTGTAAAATACAAACCTCACAGTACACACCGACATATTGTCTCCTTGTAAAATATAAATGACTGGCTTGAGAATCCAGACGTCTGGATCCACTCAAAATGGGACCAGGCAAGCGACCTATCGTCTTCGTCTTGATCTTAGCCGAAAAAAAGTATATATAAGATAAAAACTTTATATATCAACAAAGAGAGGAAATAGTAATTTGATTCAATAAATTATTCAAGTGATTGTGACAAAATAAAAAAATGGAGTATAGGGGTGATTGACGTGTGGACTCTTTTTGAAAAAGAGAGAATGAAGTGACCAAAACGGAAAAGTAGTCAAAAGGTAAGCAAGGGGCAGAAATGGTAAGATAAAGAAAGCAGGAGAGAGGACAGGTTTATCTGTCTGTATACGGTTTGGAGTACTGACTGATGGCAACGGTTTATTATTAGAACTCATTTCAGGATACTTGATTATTATTATTTTGATCCAAAAGCCTGCCAACCCAGGATGACTACTGCACCCATTAAATGATACATCTGCAGCAGTTGAATCAATATCGCTGTAGCCGGAGGTAATAAAAAACAGCTAATGTGTGCTACATAATTTGATCTCCTCAGTTTGATATATTTATAAAGTGAGTAGCTAGTTAGTTTGCTTTAGAAACCTTAGCCTATATATAATACCAAAGAGAGAACTTATATATTCAACTCAACCAAACAAAAAGTAGTCGAAATTTATCTGTTGGCTGTGTTTAGTTTGTCAAATTAAGCAACAGGTTCAAAGGCAAAGAATGCTTCATTAGAAGACATTCATCTCTTATTTGTTAGCAGTGCGGAATCGAACAGTAGAGAATAATCATAGGCCCGAGGATGAAGTTTTTAGGAAGATACTTCTACGTTTAAGTCAGTGACAAGAGGATAAAGTCGGTCGGGCCTAGCCGATTCAAGCTAAGAAGAGCAATAAGAGAGTAAAAGAGTTCAAACGTTGAGGGAGTTAAAAATCCTTTATTTTGAAGAGGAGATGCTTTTAAATAGATGAACGTTTGTATTGTATCTGGATAGACTCTTTGTAGGATTATCAGGACGAAGCCGTTCGCCATGGTCCTTAGAAAGTAGAGCCTTCCCCTGCAAGGGTGCTTCTGCTTCCTCATGAGGTCTTTGATGATGTAGATGTAGTAGGGGTGTCAATGGACTGATTTTGGGTTGGACTTCATCCAAATCAAAATTCATTTGAACAATATGACATATTAGATTGGACCTGATCTGTCTATAACGAATTTATATTGGATTGAGCCATTATCTGATCCATTAATAGAACATAAGAATATAGGTATCAATGGACCAAATTTAAAATAAAACTAATCTAAATTAACAAAAAATTGAACAAATTAGACAGTCTCCGGACTGGTCCAAAATATTCATTAGACTGAATTGGACCAGGTTCATTTATAATGGACTCACATTGGATTGGACCGGATTGAACTAAATCCCGTCCAATTGACACCCCTAGATGTAGATGACGCACTGACGTGATTCAAAAGCGTCAGCCACGGAAACTTCCATATCAGCTTCGGCCACCTAGGGCACCCCCGAATAATATATGCTTTCGCAATCCATTTAATTGGTGTGGTGCTTTTTGCGGGTTTTTAGTTTTTCACATCAATGGCTCAATATAGAATATTAATGGACAAGTTGTTCAGAGATCTAAATTAATGACCTTCAAATTTTATACATGGTAAACACAGTAACTAGAGTGCTCTAAAAAACCCATATGTAATTTTTATTTTATTTTATTTTATTTTTGAACAAAAGGCCCATCACAAAAATCTAAAGGTTGTGTTTGGTTGTAACGCAAATTTATTTGCACTAGTATAAATGTATGGGAGTACAAATGTAAAGAAATGCAAATTCTTATTTAATTTTGTTTTGGATTTTACTTTATTCTGTTTTATGTCTTAATTTACTTCATTTGTACTGCAGTTAAACAAAATAGATTAAAATTTGAAACAAAAAATAAATCAGAATTTACACTAAAATCATTTGCACTACCATGGTTTTGCATTAGTACAAATTTATTTGCATTGCAACCAAATACAGCCAAAGGCTCAATTCGGAAGGAGTAGAAATACAAATATGTACAATGCAAATCAATGTTTTCAACCCACTGTTGACCTTGCTGATCGAACTGTTCAAATTGTCACTTGCCAGAATTCTAGGTCCGGTTCAGTCAAGACCCGCAAGACGATAAAAAACTGTTGACTTGGTCAAGAACCATTCAGGTTCAATTGTTGACCCGTTCGACCCAGTGACTGGGTTGCGAGTTGCACAATCAATGCATACAAAACTTTCGGAGGCCATAACTTTTCACTCCTATGTCCAATTGGGGTGATTTATTTTTTGATTGTAAGTAACTTTTCAAGATTTAAGTGTCCCAAGGAACTGTTGCCCCACTATTTTCATGAAAAAACCATTTTTGGCCTCAAATTGAAAATTTTAATATTTTTTATAAATATAAAAATAAAAAAAACTGAATTAAGAAACATAAACTAAATATAAAATAATACATATAACATATCTAAAATATATTTATATATTATTTATTGCTAAAATATATATTTATACATATATATATAGCATGAATATGAAATTGTCCGACTCGAGATCACATTTACACCTCACATAGGGCGCCCCATGCACATCTCAGCATGTATTCGGAACATCTCCCAAAATAATTAGTGGGAGATGTTCCCAATACATAATTAGGATATGCTGTGGGGCGCATATGTAAATTCGTCCAACTAAGCGTTCTTTTTTTCTTTAATTTTATTCGTTTTTTTTTGTACCATTCTTTAATTTTATTCAATGTTCTACAACTCCTCTAATTCTAGGGGTTTGTCTAAGTCTTCCGTCAATGTGGTACATACACAAAAATACCATTTCCAAGATTTAAACTTTGGTCATCCAAGTTGCAACTGAACAACCCAACCATGGCACCAATGTACACCATCTCTACATGAATGTAAAATGAGCTTGGTCAGCCATCAACACACGGTGCCAACAACATCCCAATCGGCTATTACAATCGTACATCAATAATATCTACAACCGTATATCAATAATATCTCTTCTTGAAGGGAGTTCACATTTCCGCCCTACAAGAGCTGCCCCATAACGTCCCACAGCACATCCCCGTCATGTATTGAAAATATCTCCTGATGATAGTATTAGAATCGATGATGTCATCATCAGGAGAGATGTTCTCAATATACGACAAAACTTGTGGGTAAGGCTGCAACTTGAGCTGAGTTGGCCTGAACCCAACCCTAACCCATTGGGTTGGGTCGGATTGATGTTCGGGTTAGGGTTAGGGTTGAAATTCATAAACCTGACTTTACTTCGGGTTGGGTTAGAGTTGACATCTTAACCAATCCAACCCAACCGAACCCGACTCTATAGTACATGTCATATATAAATATATGTTATATGTAATATATATAACATACATTGATTTGTTTAGATGCATGATATTTGTATAGCCCCCACCACATAATATCATGTATTTCTTTTAAGATAATCACTTCACATAATCTTAATTAGAAAGACTAAAACCTTAATAACATTATTTTATGTTTTTTGAAAATTTTATTCATCATCTCCTCTATATTGTTTGCCACCCAATAAAGATCTATCGTAAGTCATAACTCATAATAAACTATAGTCATTTCTAACACTTGTTTTTCTGAATTTTGTACTTAAAGAACAAAAAAATAACGTCAACAAACAAATACTAATGATACATAGGATTAATCTATGTAATAAAAGTTGAGTTAAGATCTAAAATCGAGAAATTCTACAAGGTTTTAAAGGATGGGAAGAAGGTTGGGTTGGGCCCAACCCTCCCAACCCGAAAAAATCAATTTCGGATTGGGTTAAGGTTGAAGAAGTTTAATTAGGATTAGGATTAGGGTTGGGGTTTAGAACTTAGGGTTGCCCTCAACCCGACCCGACTTGCAGCCCTACTTGTGGGGCGGCCCCTTGTGGGGTGGAGATGTGTACTCCACGAAGAGATATTTCCCATGTGAGACCACCGTAGTAACGTGTTGGGACAGGGTTGATTGTGTTTTATCGGTAGCGGATCCCTACCCATGTAAATTGTCTTGATTTTTTTAGATGAGCACAGCTTGGTTAGAGTGTTTAAAGGAACTAACGATTGGAGTCCCTCAACGCTATTTTTGGTTTGATATATAATATGAGATAAAAAGTTGAAGGAAAGTTGTTAAAGGAATTTTTTGAAAGTTATGAACTTTCTATTTCTCTCTTATTTTCTATCAGACCAAATATAGCCTAAGGAATTGATTTATTTCTCTCAAAAAGGAACAAATTTATTTAAAAAAGCTCCTTATACAAATTCAAGGTAAGGCAGCTTTTATTATACTTTTTCTATTTTTTTTTATTGAAATGAATTTCTGTGATTTTCAATGCAAAAGCTCTGAAAGGTTGGCGCGGGTTGATGAAGACATGAGCAATGGAAATCAGAATCTCCCATGACCACCAATCACAAACTATTAACAAGTTATCTTGAGTTACCTAGAATTTTTTGATTCATGGGCTACACAATGGGAGGTAGCCCAACCCCAACACCCATAACACCCCCGCTCCAAACCCGGTGCATGAGGAATGAGGATTATATACATAAACTCAGTCAGTTCTATTAGGACCTTTGATTTTGAACAATATTGCTAAGAGCAATAGTGCAAGAAAAGAGCCCTCCTAAACCTAAACCTTAGGTGGGCTTCATTACAATACATGGGTTTGATCTTGATATCAGCTGTATTTTGCTGATTCATAAACTACGACTATGAGTGGTAATTTGCTAGTAGAATCATCGCACTATATGTGGATTGATCCCGATACAATGGAGCCCACTTAACACCAAACCTTAAGCCCAACTAAATACTTGGCTTGTGAAGGATGAATTCACATCTGCGATCCACAACATCTCACAGCACATACCCGCTGTATATTGGGAATATTTCCCGATGATGATATCATCAATTCTGATACTATCACCAAGAAATGTTTTCAATACATGACGGGTGATGAAGGAAGATTTGGCCCGACCTCGTAGCCACTCAACACGTGGCAAAGGCAACAGCTCGCTAAGGTGCGAGCTCCGAAAGGAGAAACCAGCGGTCCGAACTCCCTGAAAAGAGCCCGAACTCCCTGAAAGGAGCCCGAGCTCTCCCTTAAGCCCCGAGCCTTGCGAACACAAAGGGCAACAACCCGAACTGGCCTGCCCCATGGCAGTTCGGGCTACACCTCTATCCGAACTCAAGACTTCACCTTGCACACCACTCCAGCACTTCGCCTCCAGGACGCCGAACAAGACAAACCACATCGTACCTGACACCGAAAGAGTCCGTATCTAGGGGCGGCGCACCTGACTGACTTGGGATCTGACGCTTGACAGCTGCACTCCAACGGCCACCTGCCACTGCCACCTACCACCGCCATCTCCAGTTACAGAGACAGCTCCGAAAAAGAGCAGTGGCGGTTCTGTCCCAGCAGAGGTGATGACACCTGAACTGGCAGAAGCACAGAAGTAATCATACCCGACCTGACAGAAGCCTAGGAGTGAGTGCGCGAAGTGGTTATAAAAGGCTCTCTACCCCCCGAGGACAAGGTATGTGAACTTTGCACCATCTGGTTTTATCTTGCCTTTGAGAGAATACTAACTTGAGCTTCGGAGTGATCTCACCGGGTTACTCCCCGGAGATTCCCCACTTTCTTCTCCCTTTTAGGCCCCCTTGTTGCTCCAGTCAGAGGCAAGGTCATTGACAGCTAGGACTGGCCAGATTGCATACCATCAATTGGTGCCGTTTGTGGGAAACGCTTCTAAAAGCCTCCGTCTAAAACTCTCATAACCTCTTTTTTCCAAAAACCCCAACACTCATGGTTTCTTCCAGCAATGCCGAACGTGACACGGAGGTGAACACCACTGGGGAACAACTTCAAGTCCCCGTGGTGTGCATCGGACAGTTCACCATCCCCCTCCTGATGGATGGGATCCCCAGCTTGAATGCGCCACAAACAGTGGCGCCCGTAAACCTTCCTACCATGAACGTCCCCTTTCCTCTTCCTATCGAAACAATGTTTACTAAACCAACTGCTGTCCCCCTGGCGGCTAGCCAGAACTAGTTGGACGACCTGATGCAATGCATGCGGGCAATGCAAGCCCAAATGCAACAATTCCAGCAACATCAGCTCCAGCAGCACCAAGTACTGCACCACATCTCCCAGTATCACTATCAGCAGCAGTTCCCCCAACTGCCTCTGAACCAACCACTGCTCCCACCTTGACACCCTGCTCCAAAGCCGGTTAAGCCCTCCCCTCAGGGTTGACGCCGTCACCGAGGAGAGGCCTCCCAACCTCAGAACCCCCACAAGAGCCAGGCCTCATCCCCGGGCCAAGGGCAAAGAAAGATCACCCCCGCCTCGCAGCTCGCCGGCGGGTCGGGCACCTCGCTCGCCAAGTCAGTATCTTGACACTCCAAGTCGGAGCTCCCGCTGACAGAGAATCGGTTCAGCGTCCTGGCGGCATACTACCAACAGCCCGGGCCCATCGAGCTCGGCAACACAAAGGCCAACAACGCCAGCACCAGGCCCACTCAACAACGAAGGTGCCGGCGAAGTTGCCGAACTGCCACCCGTGTCCTGCCCGAGCTCAGAGGTAAAGAAGAGACGAGCTCGGACGAGGTAAAAGCTGCTCCAATTCTCTCAGTTCCTTCCCCCCTCGCATCAGAACTCCTGGCAGTCCCCATGCCCAGAGACTTCAAGCTCCCACCTTTGGACAATTATGATGGGTCCTTTGACCCCAACGACCACGTCGACGCTTTCTAGTCCCAAATGCACCTAGCAAGGGCCAGTGAATCGTGCATGTGCGTGGCCTTCACCACCACCTTTAGGGGGGTAGACCGCACTTGGTATAGGAACCTGGCCCCCGGGTCGATAAGATGCTAGGCCCAGTTCGTGCAGGTCTTCACCGCACACTTTGTCACCAGCAAGCGGTGCCCCAGAATCGAGGAAAGCATCTTCGGAGTAGTCCAGAGGGAAGGAGAGTCCATCTGGGGCTACATCAAGCGGTTCAATGACGCGTGCTTGTAGATACCGTGATTAGACCCCACAGTGCAGCTCGCGGCGGCCAAGAGAGGAGTAACSCACAAGGAGTTCAAATGGCACATGGTAGCTAACCAGCCCGCAACCGTGGCCGAATTCCTCAAGCTCGAGGATAAGTTCATGAGAACAGAGGAAGAGATCAACCAAAGGACCGAAAGCGAGATTGAGAAAAGAAAGAGGGAAGGTGAGCCCTCCAACCCRGTCAACAAAAGAAAAAACCTGGCCCGGGAGCCGAAGCCGAGCCAACCGTTCCAAGCTCCCTTAGTAGTTCGAACGGACTACACACCGTTAAACACAAGGCGGACCGAGATCTTGATGACGATCAAAGACGCCCCATACGTAAAATGGCCACCTCGCCTAAAGGGAAACCCAAACAAGAGAAATAAAAACTTGTACTGTAGTTTTCATAGAGATCACGGTCATAGTACCGAACAGTGTAATAATCTCTGGGATGAGATAGAGGGACTCATCCGTTGCGGATACTTGAGAAATTTTGTACAGCATAATAATAATAATAACAATAAGGCAGGTCAGCAAGGGGAGCACGGAAAGGATGCCCCCGAATCCAGCAACAGGCTAGCCGAACCGTTGCAACGACAGCCTCCAGAAGAGAGGCCAGTTCGGGGAACCATCCATGTGATAGTGGGAGGTTCGGTGGTAGCAGAGTGTACTTCGGCAGCAGCCCGGACGTCAGTTCGCGAAGCAGCCCGAGAAGAACAGAACCCTCCAAAGAGGTAGAAAACTGAAGAACCAATCTTCTTCACGGAAGACGATGCGCGAGGGGTCCACTACCCCCACGATGACGCACTTGTCATAAAACTAAGGATCAATGACTTCGAGGTCAAGTGCGTACTTGTGGATTCGGGCAGCTTGGCAGACATTCTCTTCAAGTCAGCATTTGACCAGCTACAGTTGCAGAGAAGCGAGCTGAAGCCCGTGAACACTCCTCTGGTGGGCTTCAATGGAGAGGAAGTCAGGCCCCTCGGAAAAATAACAGTACCTGTGGAAGTTGGCATATGGCCTTGTGCGGTCAGACTCAACCACGATTTCCTGGTGGTCGCGACCCCCTCCCCATACAATGCCATAATAGGGCGGCCAATTACGCATATCCTGCGGGCAGTGGTCTCCACCTACTATTTGGCAATGAAGTTCCCTACGGACTTCGGTTTGGAGGTAGCGCGGGGCGACCAGCTTGAGTCCCGCAAGTGTTATGTTGCCGCCCTGAAGGGAAAAACCAAGGTGGCCGACGACCTTGAACTGGAGCGGCCTACGAAGCGAGACAAGGAACGAGCTTCGCCCACAGAGGAAACGGTCGCAATCCCGACTTCGGCTACAGACCCAGCTCGCACGCTACAGATCGGTGCTTCCGTCATGGAACCTCTACGAACCGAACTAGTGAGTTTTTTACTTCAAAATTTAGATATTTTTGCATGGTCCGCGGCCGATATGCCCGATATTGACCTCATCCTTATAACTCACAAACTTAATACTGACCTTGTAGTCAGACCCATTATTCAGAAGAAACGCAACTTAGCCCCAGAGCGTTGGAGGGCGATCGACGAGGAGGTTGAAGAGCTCCTCGCAGTAGACTTCATAAGGGAAGTTCATTACCCGAGCTGGGTAGCCAATCCAGTGCTGGTGAAAAAGGCAAACGGCAAGTGGCGCATGTGCGTCGACTACACCGAC